>VYZP01077572.1:0-28207 GCA_013400635.1 Hypocryptadius cinnamomeus | reverse complement strand
CCCGCCGCGCCGCCCGCGGCAGCCGCGACCCCCGGGCCCCGCCGCGCCCTGCGCTGCACCGCCACCCTCCGAAAAACACGACCAAACCCATCCAAAACAAAACAAAAAAACCCCACTCCTTTCCGATCGTGTACTGGTCTCGCCAAGCAGGATGTATGCAAACATCACAGTCCTCACGGAGCAAAGGGTCGCAGGGAGCCTCGGACCATCTTCTGTCCCGTGTCCTGTTGATTAAAGGAAGGACAGTTTTACGCAGAGAGGGTGACAAAACAAGAGCCGTGGCATAGGCATGGTGTAGATGCTTCACCTACTGATATTTCCAGAATGGGGTATCCATACCTTTGCTCAGAAATGGCTTAAAATAAATTTTTAAATAATATCCCACTCTGTCCATAAGCAAACCTTGCTGCTGTAAATGGAAATAACATGACTAAAGGCAGGCCAGAAAGGTGCAAGATCCAAATTACTCTCGTTACAACTAGTGTAAAATGCAATATGGGCACCTGTCTATTTAGGAATAGCATCAGTTTCGCCAGATACACAATAAATGTCCTCAAAATTGTAAAAGCCATTAAAGTTCAGATGGAGCTGGTAATAGGTGAAATATTTTGAAATTACTGCAGTACAGATAGGGTTGAAAATCATGATCCCATTCATGGTTGCAATAGAATTACAGACAGAGCAATTAACTGTAATATCACAAAGGGTTATGACTTAAAGTGGAGAAGAATAAGTAACATGAGCAGATGGACTCTTAAAATACCTTGTGTTCACAAGAATGGAAAAACAGGAAGGGAAAACTGGGAGAAATGTATTGAAACAATACAGCCTTCAGAGGAAACAGTCTTTAAAATATTCTACATTATTTCTCCAGGCTTGTGCAGGCTGTGAGTTCACTTTTTGTTGAGGAGCCACCTCTGAGGTGCACCAGCATGGATCTTATGAGGCAGTTTTAGTGTAGATGAAAAAAGATATTTTGCTCTGATTTCTTATGTTCAACTCCAGATAAAAAAGAACAGAGGCAAGGTGTGGAATCAGTATCAATTTCCAGTAAAAGGGCCATTTTGACAAAATAGCTGTTATACAGAAAGGATAAATGCACAAGTATAACATTAAGATGACAGTGACGGCAGAGTCAATGTGATTGTTTTGACATGGAAGGGTTTAGTGATCAGTAGGAAATGGGAGGGGACTGAGCTGGGACCCCAGGTGGAATGTATGTGTGATGGCAGGGTAGAAACCTGTGAAAAGCAGAAATGAAAGCAAAATGTGAGAGAGAAGTAGAGGTGGTGGGAAAAGCTCTTGCACTCCCCTGTCTGGAAACCCCTGAAACATGATGTGCTGTGTGCCTGTGCCACCTACTGCATGTTTTGTTCCCAGGAGACATCTGCAATTTCTTTTTCAGAGGACAATAAGCTGTCTAATAGTCATAGGGTCACCATGAACACTCTACTGGGTCCAGCTCTGGGACATCCACTATGAGAAAAAACATGGACCAGCCAGAGTGAATCCAGAGGAGGCCATGAAGATGATCACAGGGCTGGAGCACCTCTGCTGTGAGGAAAGGCTGAAAGAATTTGGGTAGTTCAGGCTGGAGAAGAGAACTTAAAACACCTTCCAGTAACTAACAAGAGCCTATAAGAAATCAGGAGAGGGACTTTTGGCGAGGGGATGTAGAGATAAGATGAGGGTAAACAGCTTTAAACTGAGAGTAGCTCTAGATTAGAGATCAGGAGGAAATTCTTCACTTAGAGTGTGGTGAGACACTGCAACAGGTAGCTCAGAGAAGTTGCAGCTGCCTTATCCCTGGAAGTGTTCAAGTTCAGATTGGATGGGGCTTTGAAAAACTTGGTCTCATGAAAAGTGTCCCTGCTCATGGCAGGGGATTGGGACTAAATGATCCTTAAGGTCCCTTCCAACCCAGACCATTCCAGGTGTCTATGAACTCATAGCTATTTTCAGAAATTTCTGCTGAAAGTTTCACTCAACCTCTCCACAGCTTTGCAGGTTTCTGACCTTTCACAAGTGAGAAACGGGAAAGCACTAACTAGATACTAATTAGTCTTGGAAAGTCCTAAGTCCTTGAATAAGTGATATACCCAAACAAATGTGGTCAGTGCAGTCAGAGACACTAGAAGAGGCTAGCACACTTTCACTGATAGCATCTATGCAGAGAATCATGTCCCCACTGCTACCCCAAAAGACCCCAGTCTGAAAAGCAGAGACATAACTACAGCATCAAGGAAAATCAGATTTGCTTTATTACTGTGAAAGCAGAAAATAAATGAGTTACTTTTTCATTTCTTTCAGCAGCTGTAATTTCTTTAACAATAGGAGGTGAGATATGTGTAGGCAGAATCTGACAGTGTTTCTGCAAGCTGCACAGCACTGACTAAATTAATAACATCTTCCTACCCCCCTCCTCCAGGCTCAGAGAGACTCATATGCTGTGCTAATGAGTACTTTCTCAGTGGACTTCCCCAGCACAAGGAAGAAATGCAGACATCTGAGAGGGCCACTGTCCTTGTCTGTTTACTGTGGTGAAAAACAGACTGAAATACACCTCCTGTCGAAGATGGACAGCGCCCACCACTGCAGGTTCCACCCAGCTAGATCAGTGTAGCAGTCATGGTCCATGAGTCTTCAGAATGACCATAAAGTATGCAGGAGAAATCAGTAAGTTTTATGGCTGATGTGTTATCAGTAAATATGAATAAATGATCCTCAGCAGTATCATAAAATAAAGTAAAATAAAATAAAATAAAGTAAAATAAAATAAAGTAAAATAAAGTAAAATAAAGTAAAATATACTAGTTTTAAACCAGAGGTAGCACAGTTCACACATATCACGTACTTAGGTCTTGTCTGCTGTAGCAAGCCAAGGCTGTTTTTACTCTCACCCTGTGGATGTCCATCTTCAGGCAGAGATATCATGGAGTCAGTGAAGGTGGTATCTAGTGTAATTTATTTATTTGACTCTTCCTCATCCTCTCAGCTATGTGCCCTAGAGTATTTGCAGCAAACATGGCAGCTTTTTCCTCGGCATCATGCCAGCATGTGATCCTCACTATGGAAAAACTCAAGCTGTTTATTACCAACAGGAAAAGGGAAATGTAGAGAAGGAAACTGATGAAAACTGAATGGGGAGAGCACTGAAAGTGTTACACTGCTATTAAATTACTCTCTCCAGAAATACACTGAGTATCAGCTCCCTCATGTAAATCCATGGAAGTCCCAGACAAGTAAGTTTTCTCATCAAGAGGATCAGGAAGACCTTGAAGTACTCCTCTGGCTTGGGCAAACCAAAGGAGATTCAAAATGATACTTCCCATGGTCCAAAATTAAGACTTTTTTTATTTTTAATTTTTTTTAAATTTATTTTTATTTATTGTTAAAACCAAACACTTTAGATTTTAATTTTTCAATCTGGCAGTGCATGTGAAATAAGACTTTTTTACTATTTGTAATTGCTAAAACCAAATATTTCAGATGTTGATTTTTAAACTGACTGCATGTGAAAGCAAGTCTTCAGTGAAACAGGGGTATTAGCAATTTTTAAAGGTGGTCTGCCATTAGGCGCATACGTATTGATATATATTTGTCTTGCTTTGTCCTATTGTTTGGAATAATGAAATTGAAGAAGACATCAGACTGGAAGACAGTAATGTAACTAACATTTTTGAATACCGAGAATAAAAGCCTTTACACCAGCTTTGGTCTTTCCATGGTGTGCGACCTTTACCTTTTTTGCTTTGGGGTAAAATTCCCGCGGTTGTTAATTTAACTCTGTTTACAGACAGTTTGACTTTGCAGTTCTTTCAAACCATCGCAGTACCTTTGGTATCAAATTTTAGTTTGTTTTCAAAGAGGGCAGCCCTTGATGAGTTTATTCTTAATTATGTAAAATGAAACAATTTATCTGTGTATACAACTAACTTAAAATCACAAATAAACTTTTTTTTTTCCTAGCTATTTTTGTTGCTTAAATACACTACCTGTAAACTGATCCAAGTCCCATGGAAACAACGCCAAAAATACAAGCAGTTTGAGTTAACCTTCCTACACGAATTAAACACCTTTTGACATGGGTAACTGGAAGGCACCAAGTTAACACCAGTAGTTTTGGCATTCCTTGATAGAAGAGAATTTTGTTCAGCTGTGGATTAAGGATGAATTACAGGAAATATGCACTGATTTAAGTGTGTGACAAACGAGATGGTTTTCAAGGTCCCTGTGAAAGATAAACAGTTATTTTTGAAAGGCCGGGTAATTTAAATTTCTCTTCAAAAAGAAGAAGCAGAGCTGTTTCAGAACAATCAGTCCCAAAGGCCAGTCACACATCCCTGGCCTCTGCATTCTCTGAATTGTATGCTGCAGTTATCAGATCGTCAAGACATCCCAGCTCTGCTTGATTAAGTCGTCTTTAAAGTATTAAGGTCATTTGCAGCTACTTAATGATCCTTTTAGGTACCAACGCCGTCAAGCCCTGTTCTTTAGAGCTGTAACGGCATCAGAGCCTCTTCCATCGCTCCAGCCCTTCAGTGTTGGTGCTCCCCTGTACAGGACTCACTGTCAGCTGTGGGGCAGCAGGGGAATGAGTTTTCCTGCCTCCCCACGCGTGTGAAGCCACCTCCATATCGCACCTGCAAGTGCAGAGTCCCGCTCATCTTGGCCCGACACTGAGGAGGTTTGTAACACTGCAGGGAAAGAAGGATTGAAAGTTATTGTGCAGGTTTCTTATTAATGCTCAAGAAAAATAAACAAACCCTCCTATAGCAACCTCCTTGCAGGATTGGTATGAAAGCAGAGGAGCAAAGAGCTTACTGTCATTCTTGCCTCACATCCTGTGGGGGCACAGCTCCAGAAACAAATGAGTGCATCAGATATTATCTGGAGGAAGGAATGTGTCAGCTGACAGCAAGGCTGGAAACTATTGAAACAATTGTCACCTGGGCCATTCTTATAGCTGTCTCTTGTCTCTTTGAGAATTAATATCCAACAATCCTGTCCCATTTACAAACAGGTAAGAGCAAAGGACCCTTCCAGGAATTATGCAGCTGGATGCTTTAGAGATGAGGTATCTGATTGCTATCAAATTAACAGGTTCAGCCACAGGAACACATTCTGAGAAAGAAAGTGGCCCTATTGAAGGAGAATGTCTGGAAAAGTAGGAATTGTGTGGCCTTTAGAAAACACTGGAGATTGGGGGTGTTACTGGTCTTGTTACAACTCATAGGTGGTTGGATCTGAGTTTGTGGATAGGTGGAAAGGTATATGCAATCTACTTATCTGAGCCAATGCAAAGTCCATGCTTTCTTCAAAGTTCAAGCATCTGAAGATCATCAGAGCTCCCTTTTCTGGCTCCATGTTGAGCAAGCTCAGAAATGCTCACAGGTTTTGTTTGTCTTGTTCAGCAGGTGAAATGATGATTTTCTCATTGTCAACCCTTATATTAATCTTGGAGGTCCTGTTTGATTAAGTCTTTATGGGAAGGAGGAAGGTGAGTTTGTAGCAGTGAGTTTTTAAGTATTTACAAGAAACATTCCTGACTTCTGTCCTCTATGGGTTTCTGTTTATCAAGTCATGTTTTCTTTTGACCGGTTTATGGAAGAGAGCAGTCACATTTACAAACTATCCTGGTGAATGATAACGTTTCGCCTCTGCAATCAAGGGCAAATCCTTTTCAGTGCTATCCCAATGAAGTTTACTTTCCAGCCACACTCAGCCAAAATGATGCTGATTCCAGCACTGAGCACTTTCTGAGAATAACTCAGGGCATTCACCAATTGTTCAAGTCACTGTGATAATGACATCCTTCTCATGAGTAGCACTCTGCACAGAACCTTTCAGAGTAGCTGCTCATCACCAAACTGAGTCTTTAAAAGGCATCAGACAGTTTCTAACTCTTCACACCTAAAACTTTTCCATGCATTCAGTTAGAGTCTTCTAATAATGTTACCTGGCTGATAACCCTAACTTCTCTCCAGCTTTGTTATGCAGTGAAGTTAATTCTGAATTCATTTGGGCGTATGAATGCACTTTTGCCAAGTGTAGCAAAAGTGTTGCCTTGGCTGGATCAGGGCTTGCACTTCCCAGGTTTCTGGGTCCTAGCTGTCTCAGGTCAGGCACCCAGATATAAGGGACAGCATTGAGAAATATGGGTTAAGCCATCCGTGATGGTCATGTCAGGCTTTTGACATGCAATGCTACAGATACGTGTTCCTCTAAGCTCTTTGTATGACTGTTTAGCATCACTTTTGTTACTTTTGGTGTAGTTTAGTTCAGCTTTCCAACGATCAGAGTAAATTCTGACCTGTTTAACTACACTCAGTCAAGACATCTTTGGGAGATTAAGCTTTCTTATCTGTGGTGGCTGCTGCTGCATTTTGAAATGAGCATTAGAGAGGCAAATGCATCCATGAACATTTGCTGCCAGTATGGATTTAAAAGCAAAACACAGTCAGAAAGGCTACGGAAAAACTACTTCACTTGGCTGATAACTCAATTTGTTGATAAGAAAGAGGGAGTGTTTTGTCTCTCTGTATCAGATAAGTGACTTATCACTCCCTGCACTGCTGATGATGAACATGTTCATCTGGCAGATAGTGGCAATAAAGCTGCATCTCCCCTTTGCACTGCAAGACATATGCTGCATCAAATGAAATTAAGGGAAATAGATTTAAATAACTTCTTGGTGAATGCTTTTAAAATCAATTTATAATTAACCTGTGGAACCTCCTGCTGCATTTTGTTAGAAAGGGAAATATCATGCATGAAAATGGATGTTTCATGCAAGCAATAATATGGGGAGATAAAAAGGGTAAGAAGACGGGAGAAAGGGCGTCACTGCTCTGGGCTAGGATTGCCCAATTTAAGAGATGGTCTTGAAATTGGAAGAATTGAAAGTGGAATTGAAATTGGTGGAATTGAAAGTGAGGCTCTATTTTCTTCCTGCACTATCCAAATATTGGTTGTTGTTAAGTATAGGTGTATTTCTGGTCTGGTTGGCATTTTTTTTCATATTGTGCATATGAAAAAATACAATACAGCATTGGGGAACACCTTTGCCATGAGAGCAGGCATGTCTGGGATGGAGGGATCTCTTGTTACAGCTGTTTTCTGAGGTGTTTAAAGCACAGACAGAGCTCAAATGCACATCTGCTTTTATCTGTTTTGTTGCCCAGGCTGGGGAGGCCTCAGCAAGAGGATGTCAGGATGCATTCCACCACAATGGGTCTGGCTGCAGAGCCAGGCTGTCCTACAGGATCCCAGTGTGGGTGCAGAGACACAAATGCCTCGATTTCCACTGCTGAGGGAGGTGAGGCCGAAGAAAGCCTCTGTCTGTTGGTACTCAGCAATGCAAATCGGTGCAGTGGGTTGTGCCCACACGTCTGCATTGATCCACTCCTCAAGATTAAGTCTAAGCTTCAGGACACTTTTGTGCTAGTCCAAGCCTTGACCTTGTAGGAGGAATGCTGTTTCACTGGGCTTGTTTCTGCTTGCTTTGGTTAAGTTTGTGCATGGCAGAAACTGGCTAAATCTCCAAAAGTCACTGTGCACTGTGCATTGATGGGAAATTCCAGCGGTCTGCTGAGACCCAGCATATCAAACCCAGCTACCAGGGACTTGGAGTCACAACCCCTAGTGTGAAAACCCCAAAAATTTATTCAGCCTTGTTACTAATTGTTTCCTCTGCAGGTTGTTTTTGTTTTATTTCCTGACTTCATAGATTCCCGGTGTTGCCCAAGTCCAGTCCTTCCTGACAAAGTCAGAATGTCCTACTGGCATTTAGACTGTCCCTTTCTCAAATGGGAGCAGAGGGCTGCAATTATGACTGCAATGGCAAGAAAAGCTTTGATCAGAAATGGGCCTGACGAGGAGTGTGCTGAGGGATTAATGTAGAACTGACTTCATCAGCAGCTGAGAGTTCTGTGGAGGAGGAATTTAGGTGCTTCTTACAGCCTCAACAATGCAAAGCAGCCATCATCAACAAGGTGTTCCCCAGAGGATGCTAATCACTCTCCTCCCTCTTGATCAGCAGTTAAGAGTGTCTCTCTTCTTTCTACTTATCACTTAGTCAGGGATGCCAGAGGTATTTCTTAGAAGATAAGAACATTATTTACACCCTGTCTTAGAAAGGAAAGAAGAGGTTGTCAGTGAGCTACAACCATTATTGTTCCTGTTATCGTTTGCATGGCAAAGGCACTTCACCAAGCTCAGACCCCATCCTGAAGGGCCAAGGATGTTGTAGTGACTGCAGTGCCTGCCTCAGCTCTGAAAGGGCTGGAAGAGATGTGCAGCAGAGGTGGGGGAGGGAGGGCCACAAGGCCCTCATACAGGTATAGATCAAAGGAATCTGGGAAGCCCCAGATTCTCTCACCTATCTTGACCTGTGTGCTTGGGGAGCAGGGAACCTCTCTTCTCCCTCTTCACTTCTTAGGACGTATTTGCAGATCCATGCTATCCAATGGATGTAGGGTAACCCTCCTGTTCGAATATAGTTCCAGTCCAGTTTTAGAGTAGGTGTTCATATATTCCTGTTAGAGTCATGGGAAAAGGCACTGGGAGATGCATCTCACTTTTGGTGAGAAGAGATAAAAAATTACAATATGCACTTTAAGACTATTTAGGGCTGTTTCTTATTAAGGACTGGGCATTTTTTTTTCTTTTTTTTCTTTTCTTTTTTTTTTTTTAATGGATGATTAAAATTGTATGAGTTAGAATTGAGACTACTGTGTGCTTCAGAGCACCAAGTTCTGTCTACACGTGTGATGAAAAGGCTGGATAGGTACATTTGCCAGCCCCCACAAACAATGTGCTAATATCTACAGCTACAACATCGTCAGTGCTCTGATATTTAACCAGAAGGTATCTCTGCCTTCAGCTCATGTTCTTCTCAGCTTCCCCTGTTATTCTGTCTGCTAAACAGAGAGAAAATGATATTATGTCTATGAAGCCAAAGGGTGTGTGTGTGCATGCTGTGGAATTTAGTCATGATATTGCTAACTGGAAGGTTCAAGGTCATTCTTCTATTCTTACATCCTTACATTTACATGGTCATTTTCTCCTGCATTAACTGCAGTTAATGTGAGAGTTGTTGTACTCCCTCCCTCAGAGTTTCAGAAGCTGCTGTCTGCTAAACACTTGAGGAGTCCCAAAATGGAAAATGTCCTGGATTATTTTGTATGATGAAGATTCCCAACTACCCTTAGCTTTTCTGTACATGGAAAATGGAAGAACCCATTTGTAGGTCGCTCAGTTAAAATGATACTGCATATGGACTGCAGGTGTGTTACATGTCTGCAATATTATGATTAATACAGATATCAAGCAACTTTAAACCAGCAACCCTCAGTACCTGGGGTCCCATGGTAGCTCAGACCTTAGACAAAATTCACTTACCTCACTTTGTCCATAGAGGTTTTACAGCCTCTTCTGAGATCAGCAGCTGGTGGGGAAGGGCCCGTACCATAAGCTGGGTGGCTCTGAGATGTCTCAGGTACGTCAGTGCATCACTGCATTACTGTGTGCAGTGCAGACCTACTCCTACTGCCAAGTGGGTTGGTGCTGCTGGAAATCTAAGGGAAGGATCTGGGGCAGGAAGAGGGGTAGTCTTCTTCAGGTGTGGACTGGTAGTTTGTCTGAGCAAATTTTGTCCTTGGCACAGTGCTGCCTCTGGTTTGTTATCCTTAGCAAGGCCATTTGCTTGGTGATGCTTGTGTTACTTACAGGTTTCCTTACACCATCAAAGAGGAGCAGGGAGCAGGGTTTTTGGTGACCACACAAAGACCCTGGGAGAGGTCAGTGATGAGGGGAGATTTCTCAGTGTCCCTTCCAACTGCTTCAGGAAACTCAGGACCCTTTCAGACCTGCATATCCACGTTAGTGAACACACTTGTGTCCCAAGCATAGCAGCGTGTAGGAGAAGCATGCGCAGAGGAAGTTCGGAGCTCAGCTTGCCTCCTAGCACCTTGCTGGTGAGGTGAGCCACTTGAGGAAGAGTAGAAGAGATCCTCTTTTCTCCTCTGCTACCTCTCCTTGACGTTGCAGCTATTTCAGAGCCTGTGATATCAGAGTAACTACCTTGCTGCAAATTTACACTTATCTATCTCTCATATACATGAAACTCAGTAATAACTAGCTCATATATTCATTCTTAAAGTGGCTACAGAGGGATTTGATGTTGCTTAACTCATCTACTATCACTGATCACTTTTTGTTACATCCTTGCCTGAAGGCAATGACTTTGGTCAAGCTAGAAATGCTGGTAGTTTCTGTGAAATCAGGGGAAAAAAATCACAATGACTGTATATTCAAGCAGAAGAGGGAATTCTGTGATGAGGAGTCACTTCTATGCTCTTGCTTTCAGCTGCTACATGAGGAAGGGGTGACTCTTCACCAGGCTCTCATGCTAGCTCAGCTCCTCGGAACTAGAGGCAAGCCCAGATGCAAACTTTGTGGCTTAGCCCCATGTTAATACATTCCCAAACACTAATTAAGAGTTGTGAATGAAGAGAGAAATGCAGGTTAATGTAGCATGCTGGCAGTTTTGAGACTGCCTGCCAAATGAAAGCTTTGGAGGTGATGCGTAAGTAGAGACCAGCAGCCTGCACATGAGTGAGCTGGAGGGTTTGGGCTGGTGTAAATGCTGCTTCCTCTGGAGGGAGGATGAAAAGAGGTTTTAGAGTGCCAGTATCCAAAAGGAGAGTGGGGAGGGAAAAATCTGGGACATGGGAATAGATAGTCTTCCTGAGGATGAATGTTGGGGACCCTCTTTGCCTTAGGCAGTCTACTGGAAGTAAGACAGAACTGCAGGTAGCTGGTAGCTCAGAGACATGCGTGGAGGTGCTTGCAAGCTCTGCAAGAACAGGGATGTCATTGTGAGTTACACTTTTGGTGAGGAGCTAGAGGGGCTCTTAAATTCCCAGTCTCTGTGCTGGATTTCCTCTCCCTGAGCAACCCCCTTTGTAGAGCAAGCCCTGTGGACAAGGGCTGCATTCCATTTTCACCTACCAGCTCCTGAGGTGGGGGCTAAATGGGTGGTGGAAGGAGTGTTCACTCAGTAATGAGCCACTTTGTGATTCCTGCAGGTGGGGGGATGCAGGACTCACCTTGGCAAGTAGGTGAGGGGTTGTTGCTGAGCAGTGAATCAAGAGCTCTGTGAGCTATAGGCCAACAATTTTCCTCTTCAGTTCAGCAGGTCTGTGCTGTCATTACTGAGAAATCATAACCAGCTTCATGGCATCAAAATGTACTGCTGGGCAATTACTCTCCATGTGATCTCCTCTCTCCTCCATTCCTTTTTCTACTGGATGCAATACTCCTTGTTTTTTAGGTGAATTGAATGGAAGGTTGAAGGACAGCAAAGAACAGATATTTGGGAGAAAGAGAGAACATGAGGGAACATTACTATAAAAGCAGGAAGGAAAGCAGATCAACTTCAGTGTAAAATATTTACAGTAAAGCTGTTGACTTGGAATTTTCTCTCCAATTCCTCCCTCAAACCAAGATTTTGAAGGGCTTGCTGAAGCTCACAAGCCTTAAGGGCAGGTCTGTCATGTTCAGTTTCTACAACTTGTTTTCAGCAACTCTGGTGCAATTTTCAGATTGTTACAACACTTCCTGGACCAAATGCAAAGGCATCAATGTCCCACCAAGTACCTGCTTGTCTTCTTGCTGTCTATGCTCCCACAGCATTGATATCTGAAATTGTGTTGTGAGGCTGGAGAAGGGATTGTATAGGTTGCAAATGGTCCAAACAGATTTTTTTATCTCTTACCATGAGGTACATTTGGGGATTTTTTCCACCTGTCCTACTTGAGTTGAATTATAGGAAAGTTTACATCAGAATTGGCTTCCTGAATTAATCTAGTAGTCCCCAAACCTTTGTATTGTTTTTCCACACAGGTACTCCCATCTTGGCATTGGTGGGTGGGGGTTGAAATGTCTCAGTGCTCAGTTACTTCTATTTTTTCCCTCCTTTTATGGTTTCTCATTGAACTATAGAATAGTTTGACTTGGAAGGGACCTTAAAGATCGTCTTGTTCCAAACCCTATGCCATGGGCAGGAATGCCATCAGGTTGCTCAGGGCCCCAGTGAGGCATCCACATCTTCTTTGGACATCCTGTTCCACTGTCTCATCACCCTCACCTCTGCCTCCAGGGTAACAATGTCAGATGAAGCTAGTTACCAGGCAATGTGATAGTTAGTACCAACATCACTTTGAATTAGTTCTCAGGTCAGCATGTTCCCATATACATTTTTTTAATATTCCCTACTATCTCTTCTTCCCTCCTCCCAAGCGACATGGATCCTGAAGGCTCTTCTCAGCATTTATGGTTTCATAAATGCATGTAATCATGAATATGAACAAAGGTAATGTTGTGCTTGGAGTATGTAGAGATGATGTGCTGAATGTTTCCTTGCCTGATCAGATCAAGAACAAAGGAAGCAGGGGAGCGATCTGAGTTCAGGAGGAGATGAAGCACCATTGAGTTTAGGAATAGTTCAGGCTCATCTTGGAGTGCAAAGACCATACCTGGTGTTGCGTCTGCAGGCAGATGAGGAAATCTAAGATTTGCATTGGTTCCGATTTGTTTCAAGTGGAAGCAGGAATTGAAGCTGCAGAAAAGTTTTTTGACTGATTCCAGCCAAGAAAACAGGCAAGGTCAGCAAAGTCTTGCTCTTGGTTCTGAGCTGAGGAGAGCCCATCTGTCTGTTTGCCTGGGGCTCTGCAGGCAGCCATCTGCCTTGATAACTGAGCTGTGAAAAGCACAATCTGAAGGGTGGAAGCAGAAGCCAAGGAGGAGCTGGACCTGCCTGTCCCACCCACAGCACTCTGTACAGGATGGCTGTCAGGGTCAGATGGCCATGGCTGCCAGCTGAGTGCCACCAGAGCAGAGCCACCCCAGCAGTGCCGCTATTGGACCTCGTGGCACTGCTTCAGCCATCACAGATGACTTGATTTGGGTTGTGTTTGGGCCTGGCCTCTATGGCAAACAGGCATTGAGCAAACAGGGGCAACAGCACCATTTCTGCTTAGCTTTGGAGGTAGGGAAAGTGCATCTTCTCAGCAGAGCACCTGTGCTGTGCTTGGCTTGCTAAGGAGAAATGTCCTTACAACAACGTATGTCACTCATCTGTGGCAAAGGGAGCCCTGTTTAGGTTTTCCCCAGCAGATGTGACTCTAACAAATGTGTTATAAATGTGGTATCTCATGGGGAAATGGAACATGCAGACTTGGTGAACTGTGGGGACACATAGGACTTTTGCCTGATGTACATTTTCTGCACTTGAATGCAAATCTATATAATTCCTCAAAAATGGCTCAGTATAATCATTAAGCCCTGTTCATTAGCTGACCAATCTTGAGGGGATCTTGTTAAAGGAAAAGCTTGCCTGTACTGGTGTTTTTAACAGGAATACTCATTACTTAGTAAAGACCTGAGACATAATGGGCTGGTTTACAGTTCAGTTGTGTTTGTATTCAAGTAATATTTACAGTTTCCACGGGAAGAGCAGATAAGAATCTTCTAATCAAGAGTAAATCTTTTGGAAGTCCACTGCTATTAATAGCTTACTCTAATTTTGCATGAAATCAGGATATAAACTCTAATGGAAGATATGGGAATTAGGTTTTTTTTATATGGTGCATTATACAATTACCGTTAATACCAATGTTTTAGACTGTGTAGTATAACTATAATTTATCTTAAGAATCTCACCTTTTTTTTTCCCATAGAAATGGGGATATTTCGGCTGAATTTAAATCCCTTCTCAAATGACATAAACAAAACCAAGACAAATAGGAAGTTATGCCTGTATAATTATATCCATTTGCACTTCTGCATTAAGTTACAGGGAAAATGCTTTTCCAAGTAGGTCACTTAATTTTAGAACAATTAGTGACAGCTATATCACTATTTTTTCGGGGTATTCACTGAGGCTTTGTAACACATCAAGTGCCAAAAAAAAAAAAAAAGAAAAAAAAAGAAAGGAAAAAGAGAAACATGTTTTAGTTGTGAAAGATGAAAGCATATAAACCCTTGTCTCTCACACCCCAGCTGGGTGGTTTAAGGTGGTTATGCACTCTGCCCAAAATTAAGTTTTTGTATTTATAAATAATTCTTCTAGTTCTTAAAAGGGAGTGATGAGTAAGTGGTTTGTGAGGGAATAGATTTGCACCATGCTGGATTTTTCAAGAACGTTTTTCCCAGGGCTGCAGGACCCACTGAATATCTGGAGGTCATGTTCACACCTGAGTGCCTAACCTGTGCTGCTGTGCTGCCTGGAGCACCAGCCTCATGTCTGGGGAAAACACTCTGTGTGAATTTAAACTGCTGGAGCTCCTCATAGCAATCCCTGATCGTAGCCTGGTAATGCCCAGGAGTGGCGTCATCAGCACAGACACAGAGGATGCTCTCTCAGCAAATTCCTCTCAGTCCCTGCTGAGGACTTCTGCCAGCACACCGACATCTGCTGGGGCCTGTGGAAGGGGCACTCACATTTTTTTCTGCCAGCTTTTCTGGCAGAAAATATTTGCACTGATTTAAAGAAAAAAGAATTGCACTTTCAGTAGCATAACTTGTCCCACAGGGAGTGGTTTTCCTGCAGCAATGCAGTAGTTCCAAGAGTGCTTTATTTACTGCTGAAAACTACTGATATCCCTGCAGGCAGGAGCACCATACAGACAGTCCTTGTGCAGCTCCTATCCTCTCACAAAATAAGGTATTTGTGATATCACTTATTTTAACCATTCCTGAATGACACCAACCACCTAAGCAGAATTCTGTAGAGCTTTCTCTGTGCTGGGGATATCTGGCAGCAGATCTGTCTCAGTCCTGGCTCATGCCTCACCACACCTCCCTGCAGCAAAGTGTGGCTGAGCAGGTTTGCTGTGCAGGTTTCTAACATACTGCTGTGTCACCAGTAAATGCCTGGATAATTTTTAACCTCACACAGGATTGGTTTATCAGCTGCAGGTGTCCAAAATAATTATACACACTGCTCTCTATGAAAACTGGGTCAACAGGATAGTGCTTCTTTTTATGTTCCGTCAGGCCTCTCCAATTTACACCTAGGGTCAGACTTCAGGGAGAAAGATATTTGAGCTAATGCAAGCAGCCATCACATCTATTCAGATGATGTCACCTTTCTAAGGCATTTTCTTCCCTCTAATTTTGCATCATAATGTTGGCTATGATACAATCATTGCTCTTGACAAAACAAGAAAGGAGAGCCCAGGGGAAAAATATTGATATTTATTTAAAATGAAGTATGATAGATAAATGCACACCCTCATTATGTCGGGGCATGAAGAAGTCTGGACTTCCAGCATCACAACTTTCCAGGCAGACATCCTAAGGGCCAATGTGGTTATGCTGGCAGAACTGCATGTTTAGGAGTGCATCTTCCTTTGCCCATGGGATGTGGTTTTCCCAGTCCAGGGTGCACTATGTGTGTTTACATCTAGGAAAGCTGTAAGGTGACAGAGCTCTTCAGCTGGGGAGGGGGTTGTGATCATTTCCACTGAGAGGTGGTGGTCGTTGTTGACATTACTTTTGGGGTACCAAAGCCTGAGAACCACAGTGACCCAATGACTAGCCAAACCTTGGTATCAGTGACTTTGGAAGAAGAGTAGGGAAGGGTGAGGAAGAGCATATCCCTAGAGTGTGTTTCTATGTGATCTCTACCAACACATGGTTGGCTTCTGCTTATGTGTTTTCCTTTCCCATTGAGTGCAATGCTGGGCTCTGATAAGGATCTTGCACCTTTTGGATTCCAGCTAATTTCTTCACCTGACTGGCCATGCCTGTGCTGGCACACGAAGCAGGCCAGGACCTGCTCCAGCCCAGAGGGTGAGAGGCATGGCATGGCTTGTACTTAGGGAGTTAAGCCTTCCTTCTTCACAGAGCAGGGCACTCTTCTCTATAAGACCAGCTGGAAGCTGTCTTCATGGCTCTGCTTCTTTTCTGCTGTTCTGGTGTTGACCAGTGGTAAGAATGAGATCTGCAGGTTGTTTTACTCTTAAAATATCCATGTGCTGAACTGCAGTTGCCTCTGGTGTGCTAGGAGCTCTTGTGTGTTGGCAGATATAACTTCTCTAGACCATTAATTTTTTTACACCCTGGCACCGTGTCACTCCCTGTTTGCATAGTCTCTGAAGGAAGCAGATGCAATCTCATCCATCTCTCCCCGTGCTGACGTCTTTCTGTGCTGCTCATCACTCTCATCAGCTGTTCCTGAGCTGCATCTAACCCACAGTTGGAAATTCAAAGCCAGGCCCCTCCCCAGCTGCTGCTTTGATGTCCCTTTCTCCCCCTCCACATCACCTACATCGCTCCCTTTGAACACCGACATCGTGATAAGGTTTATGAAATTACTTCCCGTTAGGACAAGGGCACCCAAACCCTGGACAGTCTCAGGACTATCTGCTGCTTCTGACATGGGAATGGGTAAGAATCTTGTAGCAGAAAGACAAGATTCATTGTGAAGTTGCCACAGTTTGTGAATCAGAGCCCTGGAATACATGCATAAACACTAATTAAACCCAATTTAAAATTGTCTGATACTTATCGAGCTTCATTTAGTTAGGGATCAAAATTAAATTATTGATTAGTTACTGAGTAAAGCTATGTCATTGTCATTGTCTAAAGTAAACAGAAGAACATCCACCTGAAGGGGCCAATTCAATTCTCAGTCAACTTCAGAAAACATTTGATTTGGTGCCACTTAGGAATATCATGAGACTGAAAGCCAAATGTTTGCATTTAAATTACATCCCAATTGTAATTTTGGGATTTGAATTCACTGCATAATTCACTTCTTCTGAAAGTCAGAACTTGGAGGATGTCTGAATCTAGAGGGTTTTTTTGGTTGTGTTTTGGGGTTTTTTTTTTTGTGGTTTTATTTTTTTCTTATTTAGGATTTAGGAAACAGGAGCCAGCAAAGCCTGTTTGCTCAGCAGCTTGCAGAAAGTTTTCCAAATCTGGCCAGATGATGGGGGGAGCATCAATGATATCACTGGCAGAATACATTATAACAGTTGCTGTTAAAGACCTTCAGAGGAACATAATACAACAGAAATGCTGGAGCAGAGTGAGAATTGCAGACAAGAGTCTGGGTCCTGGTCTTGGAAGATACCCAGTATTAGCAGCTTCACTAGAAGGCTACAGCAGACCATTAGGAGACAAGAAATCTCTGTGCAAATGTTGTTTTAATCCAAATAGGTTTAGGGATAATTTATACCAGCAAGAATAGGAGAGATACCAAGAATTTTCTGGAGAGGAAGTAAAATTAATATTGGCATTTCTTTCCTTGAATACTCCATCTTGCTCTTCAGCACTATTTCTGTTTTAAATGGGAAAATATAAGCTGCAGATTTGCTACTGCTACTAATTTTTAAAATAATAGCTCCTTTTTCTTTTTTTTTTTCCCCAAGTAAGAACTTTTAACTTGTTAGTAGTTGGTGATATATGTGGACCTTGGAGCCAACTGGAGTCTCACTATTTATGTTACAGTAGAGCCTAGAGATCATAATCAGTCTTCCAGGTGCTACACAGATAGAGGCAGCCTGCTCCAAAGAGCCTCAAAATAGGTAAGGGGTGGAGGGGGGACAACAAAAATGTAGAGACAACAGTGTGAGCTCAGGCTGCCAAGCAGGTTGGAGCTGGGACTTCTCTCCTGCATCCTCCATCACCCTGTGCTCCAGGAGGGGCTTTCCACTCTTTTCCTGAGTGTTGTATTTCAGCAGTTCTAGCTGTTTTCTAACTCCTGTCACTGACATGGCCAAAACTCAGCCTATTGCCTTATTTTTTTTTTTTTTCCCCTTGGAGAAAGGCATATATGTGTTTCCCCCCTTGGAGATACCAATCCCATGAAATGGAAATGCTGCCAGAATTTTCACTCTAATGGTACAAAGGATGCCACTACAAAAAACCCTGCTGCTATTTTTATCCCTCATCCAGCTGCCCTCCATAGATTTCTGATTGTGTTTTCCTCTTTTACTAGACAGCCTTATCACCAAGCAGAGGGTGAGGGCTCGAGCTGGGAAAAGACATTTAAACAGAGCTGACTGCAAAGCAAAGGTGGGTTGGCTGTGGGGGTGGTGACAAGGAATTCTTCCTCCAGAGCCTAACTTTGACCATGAACTCTAGTTCCACTTAGTAGCCTAAACTGCCTCAATTTTGTCCAGCTTCTCCACTTCACTCACATAAAGAACAATAAAGGAAGACAAGGGTAAAATAATCTCTAAATAAAAGATGAGGTAATTTTGAAGGCACATTAGACCTTTATATGTATTATGGCTTTTTATATAAGCACACTGAGTGCTGAAGCATCTCCAGTATGGAGCTGTCACCTGGTATTTTCCATTTCATGGCAATCTGCAGAAAATATGACTGTCTTTGGTGCAAATTACTCAGAATTCCTCACTAACTTCCTGGAGTGGGGAGTTGCATTGATGGAGATGGTTTTGTTGTTGTCTCCTGTTTTCCTCTAACCTTAGCCATCGTTTTCAAAAGCAATAGAAAGGAGCCATCTGTATATAAATCAGAGACCTCACTGAGCTCAAAGAAGGTGTTTTCCAGGCAATCTGCTGAAGTGAATGTACAGGATTGATATGGGTGAAATTCTGGCAGAAATTCAGCAGTTTGTGTTATATTGCCTGGATGATCCCAAACATCTGACCTTAAAATCTGTGAGCCATACATAATGAGATTAGTGCTGGTATGGATGCTGTAGCAATACCACAAACAAACAGCTACAAAATTTAGAGTTTTAGAAAATTTTACACTGCCCAAAACAGAATAATTCTTGCAGGGATTACTGACTAGGAAATTTGTAATTTTCCTCTTCTGTCTTCATTTTCAGTCTTCTTTTGTGTATGAGCTGATGTGTTTTTGGCAAAGAAGGCCAGGCATGGGACAGAGAGGCCAAAAGCAGTAGGAGCTGTTAGCCATGACATGAACTACTCTGTAGACCAAGCTCCATTTCTACTTCTCTTCCCTAAAGGGCATAGGGGAGAAGAGATTAGCTGGGTCACCTCTGATGGAAATCAGCTTGCTGGAGGGCAATCGCTGGAAGGTCTAAAACCTACTTGGCTACATTTAGACTTGTCAAGTCTCATGAATTATCTGGGAGAGTCTCTCACTTGCTCACCTCATGTCTCATCCCAGACACCGGCAGCAGAGTGACCTAACCTCATTCTTGCAGTGGGACCTAGAGGGCCAGTGTACCTTACTGGGCTAGCAATTATATCAGGATTAGGAGATGCAGTGCTTGGAAACCAGATTATGTGCACTCAAGAGTCACTTCACATCCATAGGAGACTTGATGGAAGAGTGTCGTCTGATGCTACTAGTAGAGTTATCTGACTTCTAAAATCTCATATGTATGATTAGAGGAATCAGAAATCCATAGGTCCTCCAACATTCTCCTCACCTGTTTCCTTTTTTTTTTCTTTTTTATTTATTTATTTTTTAAGCAGGGTGTGCTGTAGGAAGGAATAAGTCTTTCTGATCTTCTTGCACCATGGCTGTCATTAGTTATGGTATGTTCAGAGACACATGGACTCCAGGTTATGAAGGAGGCAGTGATTAGCAAATTTCACTCCCCTTTCCCCTCTGGCTCACTTAGACTGTAGAACTTCTCCCCAGAAATGGGATTAAGTCATAGGTTTGATAAAGAGATCTAATCTTGTTGTAAAGGATCTAAGTGATTCCTCCTCTCACTTGGCAAACTGTCCCGGTGTTTAATCATTCTTACCCCCAGGAAATGGCATCTTGTTTCAAGGTCAAGTTTATCACATTTCCACTCTGGCTACTGAAACCTTACTTGACTTTCTAGGAGGAGGCTTCCCTGGGAGCTGGGTTAGCTCTCTGTACTGAGATGCCCAGCACTTCAGCTCAGTGAAGTGACCTCTGCACTGGTCTAATGTGCTCCCAAGCTGCAGGAGGGTGACGGCTGAGAGGAGGCTGGGGACACACCAGCCAGGAGGGAGAGAAGAGAGCTCCTCCATCTCTGGGAGTCAGTAATGGTGCTTACAGGGAGCTCAATGGGAGGGTTTACCTCCCCAGTTAGCTCAATGTGCTGTGTTCTGGTGTATCAGTCATCATTGCTCATAGGTCTCCAAAGGGACTGGATGCACATCAGAGTGCAACCAAGAGGGTAGGGGCTCCCCTGGTTCCATGATGTGACACTGACCCCACTGCTGCACACCCCCTGCCTTGTTCCTTTGGGGTTGACTGGTGACTGGGTTTGCCCAGGGAGCTTTTGCAGTGTACCAAGCAGTGCTGCAAAATTGATCCAAACTGTTGTAAGCATGTCCTTATCCTCTCACAGAAGTGCTGCTTTGTTTATTCTGCTTGGAGACCTGGAAGAAATGCTTCTAGCAGAAACTCCTTTTATATGGACTTGTTTTGGCCCATAAAATGTGCATCTACAGGAAGAGGTTTTGAATTGCCTGCTGTAGCCCTGTAGTCAAAACCTCAGACCTTTTCTACTACGTCCCTGGTCTTGGGAAAAGAGTCAAACCTGCTGCCTGTTGTTGGCTGAACAAATCCCTTATTATTCCAGCCAGAGCCATCCAGGTCTCCTGGCCTGCCTTGACCCTGCACTCCTCAAGCCATTATTGCAACAGTGACAAGGGAAGATTCAGGCCAGCTGTCTGAGAGTGGCCAAAGCAAACGAGGAGGAGGCAACATGTGCTGGGGCCCGTGAGCCAAAACCTCTGTGTGCAGCCTGCAGGGAGCCAGGGAATGGGGTGCAGGGCTCCAGCCATCTCCTAGCGGACCTGGAGCCAGAAGCTGGCTTCACGTTGCTGGAATCCAGCCACAAGGGAGAACTCGGAGGAGGTAAGTCCCTGGAGTCCTCTGCTGAGTAGTTTATTGATGTCTTGGTTAACCACTTGTGGTATGAGCCAAGCATGTCTGTGAAACTTACTGCTCCAGAGCTGCCAGTGTAGGTACCTTCTGTCACCAGGGGAGGGAAAGACGGATGGGGGAGAAAGGAAGAGCATATGTTCCTGCTTGTAGTCCTGCTGGTTAGCATGAGGGAGTGGGAGGAATGTGTGTGGTGGAGTGAAGGCATTTTTGACTGTACATTCATTATTGCCATGAAATGAATGTTTTTTTCCAAGTAGAGAATATAGTGCTTAATGCCTCACACAGCACTGGAGACACAGAAAAACTCAATGTCCTCAAATACCTCAAGAAACTTTTCCTTAAGTGTGCAGGGTCTTGACTCCACTCCAGCTGAAAGTACTTGGGCCAGCCCCATTCCACATCTCTGTTGAAATGTCAGCCCTTTGGTGGTGACTTTTCAAATGAGCTCCTAGCAAATTTTCCTCTGCAGCCTTTGCAGTCTTGTCCTTGAACATCTAAAAGAAATAGTTTTACAGATGTAGCTGGCGCATATTTGCTTGTACCTCGGTCCTCTGGTTAAAAATTGCTAGTGGGTGTGGACAGCCTTGTCATCCTGGATGTTCCTGTCTTCCCCTGGCTCACCTTCACTACTGAATAATCCACAGCCTTTCATCTGTCAGAAAGGAAGTGTTGTGAAACTCCCTGTGCCATCTCCAAGCTGGCTCCTCAGTTAATGAAAAGAGGAGTGTCTCCATGTTCCTGTGTGTTGACTAAGTAAATCTAGAAATGGTCCTTTGGCTATCAATGCATTCCTTAATGGTTTTTATTTTTTGTGTGTGTTTGTGTGTGATTATCTGTTGAAGCGTAGGAAATGTTGATAGTTAGTAGGGCTAAATGGGATGCCATGTCCTTGTGCTTGTTTTAGTAATTGAAATGATTTTGTGAGCAAAAGGATAGATATTGGTTAGAACAGTACAGTGCTTTGCTCAAAATAAGCACAAAGTTGGGTTGTTCAGGAGATGAACTAGGTTTGCAAGTTCAGCATTCAGCTAACTAAAATAATACATAAATAAAGGTAAAACAATTGTTCTCAAGCACCTGCTCTTCCACTAAAAATGTCATTGGAGATATTTGTGCTTGTCACTGAAGGGAGGAGGTCACTCATGAGCACAGGGGCATGGAACTGAGATGACCGAGGAAGTTACTGCATCTAGCTGTCCTCCTCATTTCTCTCCTGGTGGTCAGCATCTTGCCCAGATGCTGGTGAAGCTAATCTTGAACTACAAAGCTCAAAGCACAACCCAAAGTTTACTTTCACATGCCTTTCTGTAGACTGCAGTGCCTGTGGGTAATTTTGCTGGGCTGCCCCAGTGGCAGGGCTGGCAATCTCTTTGAGCAGTAACTGCTCCAGCCATCTCACTAGTCTTTGAAATGAAGGTATTAATCATAAATTTTGATTTACAGCAGCTGAATGTGTGGTTTTACCTTGTTTGCTTTCTAAAGTTATGTGTGGTTCTGGTGGAGAGGCCACTAGAATTTGGCCACTAGTGCAGGAGAACCAAATGATTAGATCTGATCTGTAGGTAAATAAATATCCATCAATAACTTGGCCTCTGCTCTCTACTCCAATCTTGTTTCTTTTTACAGAGACCACTGACTTTAATAACTGAGGTTCAACCTGTGGATGTTTGAATAAGACCCTGTGTGAGTTTTTTCATAGTCACTGCAGCTTTGGAATCTTCCCTCTGGAACCATTCAGTTATTACCAACATTGAGAAAATCATTGTTGCTCTCAAGCAGTAAATGTGCATGAAACACACACACAGTGAATGCTACAAACCCACAAGCCACAGGCTTGTGTGGCTGTTTAGTCCCTTTTGTTTGCCCAGCCAGTGTCCTATCCTGATGGCACATGGGGACATCTAATGGTTGAGTAACAGACCACCACCAAGGAAACTTCCCATTGTATGTCTTTGTTGATATTTTTATCAGAATTTGTCTCTTCTTTGCCACTTTTCATCTTTTAAAAAATTGTCAGTTTTACTGATTAACTTGTTTAATTTACTCACTTTTAGGGGCAAACTGTAATCATGAGCTGCAATTTCAATCTAGTTAGCAAACTCTTTCTTCGAAGCAGAAATAAGGAATAAGTGCCTAAGGATACTCATCTGCCTAATATAGCAAGAAAGATACAGGAATGACTTCACTGTGAAACAGAAATATTTTCAGTAGAGAAATGGTTGTTGAACTCTTCTCAGTCTATCACAGAAAGACTTAATCAGAAACAAGGGCTCTGAGCTGAATGAAAATTTTGCCACTAAAATAGCTTAACTTATTTTGTTTCATTCTAGGTTTTATTTGGGTTTTTTGTTTATTTTGTTTTGCTTTGTGTATTTTTAAAATTTTGTTTTAGTCTGGGGTAGAGTCCTGAAGGAAAGTACTGGATCTTACATTTATTGACATTTTCAAATCAGGTCTGTATGCATTTTTGCAAGATAAACTTTAGTCAAACCTAAGCTCTTATCCTGAGCCCAAGAGTGTAGTGTGTGGTTTAATGGAGAATATCATCCAAGAGGCTAGGCTTAATCTTTTAATGGGCCTGTCTGGCTTTAAATTTACGGAGAAATATTTGCTGTCTTTGTGTTCTTATAAGACTCTCCTCACTGCAGGGTTGGTTGGGGCATAGTTTTGTAGTTCCTTTTGCCACAGCTTCTTGTCTCTTTGCTTTGATGTATCTCTTTATGTTAGCAGGGATTCTGTCTTGTGCTCACCTTTAGGTTCTTCTGCCCTACTCTGTACTTCAGCTCAAACATTTTATTGCCCAGAAGGGATGAAGGCTACTGAAGTTAAAGTGCATTCAGGACAATGCAATCTTCTTTCTGCTTTGGTTCTTGTACATCCTAAACCTGCACGTGGTGTCCAGATGTTGGCCTACAGATGTCTGTAGCTATTGAAGAAATTCCTACACAGCTCATCAAGTTTTCTATCCAGATCTTTACACTGTGAGGAATCCTTCAGCTTACCACAGTTGCAGGTTACACAATATGTGTGGATGTTCTGCTATGGCTTGGGTAGGCAATCACTTGCAAGATTACTCAGTGGAAAGCAGATTAATTAATAATGTTAAATCAAATATAACCTAATCTAAAGGCGTAGCTGATGATGTGCTTATCAACATACGTTGCTGATTTTTATCAGGTGGAAAGTTGTATCTTCGAAGATTAAAGGAAAAAAAGAACTCTTAATACTCAGTGATGAAAGTATTGGTGGCATCAGTGCAATCTGCAGACCTAACACAATATTATTTTGGAAAATGAATTTGCTGTTTCAGAGTATTAGTGAACATGCCTGAGGTCTCTCTGTTGAACAGAATACAGAGTTCATCCACACCAGCCCTAATCTGGCTTTTGCATGGCTGTAAAAAAACCTTCACAGCAGCGGGGAGCAAAACAGAGGTGCCAGGCTCCTGAGAGGTGCAGGAATCCATCTGGGCAGATGAGGTTTTGTGGTCAGGCCCTGCAATTAGCTGTGATTTGGCAATGGGTAGCAAAAGCAGGAAATGAAGCAGGATTATGGGATACTGATAGCAAGAAATCAGAAAATGAGCTCAAATGTAGGGATCTGCCTGTCTGCCTTCCTAAAGCACTCCCTGCCATTGCCTGAGCTGAGCTGGAAATAAACGTGTGAGAGCAGTGTGTTACATCAGAGCAGAGGGTGGTGTCTCAAACAGAGGCCAAAGTAGAAGCTGTTGATGGAAAAATGGATTTATTAAATGTATATTAAGGGAGGAGAAGCTTTTTAAATCAGTGATATTTAAAAATAATATAAATAAATACATGTATTTTGAACTCCTGATTTGCCAGTGCAAGGAGGAATAAACAGTAGATTACTAAAATAAAGCAAGATTAAGACAGATTAAGTAGAAATGCTATTTATAACATTTTCAAAGGATTTCCATTCTTGTGTCCTGCGGAAATGAAGAAACCTGTTCTGTCACTGGATGAAGGTGGAAATTGTGATCAGTTGGAGTTGTGTTTGTTGATGATATTTGTTTGTCTGGTTTTTAACTGTGTGATTAACAAAGCTTGAGATGGGAGCAAAGCTTTCATTTTTACAATTGCATTGAGAAATTAAAAGCCTTAAATTACTCAAACTTAAGGGCAATTTGACATGCGCTTTGTGCAGTGTCAGATAATGGTATTTTTTCTGGAGGGATAGTTCTTTTATGACTAGCATATCAAACATCTCATTCATACTGGAGCATATGACTAAAACAGAATTGTGCCAGGAAGGGGCTTCTGTAGCTAACATCTAGGTAACACCAATTTTAGGAAGAAAAAAAGATAGATTAACTGGAACCAAGTCACATATTTCTAGCTAGAGAAGTTACAGGCATATGCAATTAAGTGTGACATTTGTTGGATTAAAGTATTTGTGAAATGCAAAGGTGGTGAATTTGATTCAGTAGGCTTTGATGGTGCAGAGATGCATAGGTCTTTGCATATGCACTAGTTCAACTTCAAACCTGACAGCTGAGATCTGACAAGGCTCCTTGGATTTTGTTTCCTCAGATTTCATACCCTTGGCTTCATTTTCCCCAAGAAACTTTCCTTATCCACCTTCTCCTGTTGGATGATGCCTGGCCCCACAAACGTTTTCAATGTGCAAGGCAGGGTGCTCATTCAAAGACTGGTGCAAAATGTTTATAACAGGACCTGAAACTTGAAATAATTCACTTATTTTTCAACTTATTGATCCTCATCTCAACCAAGCTGGTTTGGCACTTGGTTTTGAAGCTTGCTTTGTTTAATCCATGTCTCTGTCCAGTCCCTGCTTTTACTGGACTATGGGAACACCTCAAGTACACATGAAAAACAAAGGCAAGATAGAGAAAGGTGGTGTAATTTAAGGTCATGTAGGAAGCTTGTATTCAACTCCCTGTTCTGCAATAGGTTTTGTAAATTCTGTCCTAACTCTATCTACTGATTAACCTTCCTCTTTGAGCCAACCCTTGATTTCTTTGACTGAGTGCTGCTCAAAAGTGTTGCTTTTATTTGAAATATCTATGAGTGAGCACCCATTTTAATTGAAATGGGAAAAGAAATTCAAGGGTTCTCTCACAATTCATCTTTAAAGTGATTCTCCATTTCCTGAGGCCAAAGGAAGTAGAAAAAACATTAGACTTTTCTGCCTAAAATTTGCTTCTCAAATTCTGTCCTTTTACAGTTAAAAGACCTTTTGGTTTTCTTTTCTCTGCCACACAATGAAAAATTTCCTTAAGAAACCCTATGAGTTGTTTTTTTTCTTTTTTTTTTTACCAGCCCCACATTCTTTTTGTCTTACACACCCTGGATTTAATGTGCAAAGACAGAGACACTTATAAAACCTTGCTTTGGCACAGTAAAAATGGCAAATCACTGCAAAGTGGGCAGTAGATATTTTCCTTATGCAATAGCTGTAAAAGAGGCAAACTCTTACCATCAGCACAAATGATGCAGTTGCCACCCTTGTTTAGGCTTCCTGAAACACAAACCTTTTCACCATCCCCCTACATTTCAGAGTCAGAGCTCTCTGCAGCAGTTATGGCCCTACATTCAGTTTTTACTCAGAGGCTTTTGCAGCAATTCCAGAACAATTTGTGTCAGTGGAAATGCTGTGGTGGGATGAACACAGTGCTCCAGCCAGAGTCAGCACTTGAAGTTATGAGGACGAAAATAATTCTGGGTTTCTCTGCCACCAGCACAGAGAGAAAAGTGCCATGGGGAGGCAATTCTGACTTTTTCCATCTCCACTAAGTGCAGACCAACTCTTCAGCATGCATGAGATGCTGCTTTTGTGAGTGCAGTTATTAATCCTGTGCCCATCAGCTAGCTGAGAAGTCTATGAAGTGGAAGCAAAACTCTTTGTATCCCAAGTCTTGAAAAGAAAAGTAAATATTCTTGTGTACTTTTTTTCTAGATTTTGAACAGGCTTCCTAGCCTTGTTTTCAAAGAAAAAGAGGCATATGTTCCAATGTACTGCTTAAGTGTATCCTTATGTCTTATGCTGGTGCATTTTGGACCTGTTTGCTGACCCTGGTTATAGTGGAAGGGAACAAAACTGTAAACATAACTAGGTCCTTCTAAGTGTAGTGAAAATTGTTGGTTCAATTAAAAAAAATTATCCTGTACATGCCTCCATCTGTGGGAGAAGTAGAGAATTCACCCTGGAGAGAGGTCCTGTAGACACCTCAGACACGGGAAAGCTTCACCCACAGCTGTGT
Organism: Hypocryptadius cinnamomeus; assembly: GCA_013400635.1. Lineage (NCBI taxonomy): Eukaryota > Metazoa > Chordata > Aves > Passeriformes > Zosteropidae > Hypocryptadius > Hypocryptadius cinnamomeus. The sequence continues at coordinate 1,083 of VYZP01077572.1, read as the reverse complement.
CACAAGGTGCAATGAGAGCCAAACACAAGGTGCAGAAATAGCTCTCAGGAGTACTGGTGTTAATGTTGACATGCTTTGAAGCATGATATGTAGCATCTCTGTCTCCTGTCCATAAATATGACTATATGCATAAGGATCTGCAGGTTAGTCTTCTGAGAAGATCTGGGTTCAACAAAATAGCAAGTGAAGTTGGAGGGGTCCAATCCAAATGTGAATTTCCCAGTTTCCTGTGAGTGCTCACCTTGATTTTAAATCTACTGAAACAACCTTGGGTAGCCCCAGATCAACACAGGGTCAGGGCAGACCTCACATGTGGGAGACCCTGAGCTGTGTGCAACCTGGCCAGCACAGTTTCAGTAATTTGTTTCCACTTCATTGATGCATATTGGTTGAAGAGAAAACCTGACCTGTGCCCTGCAGAGCAGCTGCCTCTGTCTTTCCTACTCTGTTAACTTGCAGCTTTCCTTCTACGGAAATATTTCTCATCTCAACATTTTCTAAGGGTTGTCCTTCTAAATTGGGCAGGAAAAGCCTACATAAGCACTAAACCAGTCATTTTCTGCAGCAAGTTCTGGCACTTTCCTCCAGCCAGAATGAGTATTATTATTTCTTGTTATATTTTCCCTAAGCTTTTCTTGGTTTGTGTTCCCAGATGTAAAAATGCTGAGGGAACCCAACAAAACCCTGTTCTATGGCAAAGGAAGGACTAAATGTTGGCAGTGATGTCCAAGATGGGTTTGATGCAGATGCTTTTAATCTGGTGTTTGGAAGATCCCACAAAAAAAAAAAAAAAGACAAAAAAAAAGAACAAATCCCACAAAAGGAAAAAATGTCTCTTTAAACTACATCTAAAAACATAAGAGCCAAACAGATGTGTGCTATACATGTTATGAGCCATGGCTGAAACTTTAGTATCTCAAAATTATTTAAAATTTTTGTAAATGTTCAGATTGCAGACTCAAGGATATTTATATTTTGAATTTTGCATCTTCTACAAAGGGTGAATTCTCTTTTAGACATGGAGTGGAAAGTCATCTCCTGGTTCAGTAAGTCTGTTCCTATTCTTTTGGAGGCAAGTATACC
>VYZP01077568.1:0-13825 GCA_013400635.1 Hypocryptadius cinnamomeus | reverse complement strand
ATAAAGAATGCAGTTAATTTGTTGAAATATGCATGTAGGGTTCCATCATTTTGGAAATGGATTTATACATAAATGCTGCAACTGCTTTGCTGCAACTGCTGTTGAAGAGATGAAATAATTTATCACAATTTTTGAATATACACATTTATAAGAATGAGGTAAATAATCTGCAGCATTTTTAAACTGAAGACCAAAGAGAAAAATACATATCTTCACAATCCTGTGACAAAAAATTCATCACTGCAAACAGACTGATGCAGAATAGAATTTGTATACTGCAACATTTGAAAAGTGAGACCTGGACACACAAAAGTTTTGAAGCAACTGATTCACACAGCAGCTGAGACATTTGTTTCACAAATTGTGATAAAGTCATATATACCTTAAAAAAGCATATTTAACTTGCAAATTCTATTTTCATGTAGATGCTTACTGTAGGGGATGCTTAAATTCAGGACAGCAACAGAAATTTAAACAGATATTTTTCTTTCCTTGAAGTTATGTCCTTTGCTGAATGCACTGGCTGTCTTGATGGGCATGGTTTTTCTCCATTATCTATAAAGACAGCCTATCTGTGAACTCTGGTTCTCTTAGTATTTCAGATTTAAAGTTATTGCATCTTTTCTGTACCAACCGGTACAACCACCTCACTGAATCTGACCCTAGGTTTGTACTAAACTTTTACTATAAAATTCAAAGTTTCCTATTTCAGTATTTTTGCTTAAGACATTGTGGTGGGTTGACCTTGGCTGGAGGGCAAATGTCCTTTAAACTGCTCTATCATTCCCCATCCTCAGCTGGACAGGGGAGAGAGGAAACAAAAATGTCACAATAAGGCCAGGGAAAGATCATTCACCAGTTACTGTCACAAGCAAAACAGACTTGACTTGCAAAACTTAATTAAATTTATTGCCAGAGTAGGGTAATTAGAAGTAAAAACAAATCTAAAAACATATTCCTCCCCTCCCCATCCCTTCTTCTCAAGCTCAACTTCACTTTCAATTTCACTAATTTCTATTTCTACAGTGGCACAGGGGGATAGGCAATGGAGGTTACACTCAGTTCATTGGCCCTGGTGCTGCTTCCTCCTCACATTCTCCCCCTTCTCCTGTGCAGGTTCCACCTACAGCAGGCAATCTTCCAGGAATTGCTTTAGTGTGGGTGTTTTTCCACAGGATTCAGTCCTTCAGGAACAGACTGCTCCAGCGTAAACCCCTTGCAGAATTAGAAGTCCTGCCAGCAAACTTTCTCCAGTGTGGTCTTTCCACGGGGTAACAGCCTTTTCTGTTGCTCCAGCATGGAGTTCCTCCTCAGCCTTCAGGTGCATATCTGCTCCCACATGGACCTCTGTGGTGTGCAGGGGGGCATCCTTCCTCACCACAGTCTTCAGCAAAGAGGAATCTTCAGCACAGCTGCAGGGGAATCTCAGCTCCAATGCCTGGGGCATCTCTTCCCCCCTCCTTCTGCACTGACCTTGTTGTCTGCAGAGCTGTTTCTCTCACATATTCTCACACCTCATTCTCAGCTGCTGCTTCACAGCAATTTTTTCCCCCTTCTTAAACCGTATTATTGGAGTGGTGTTGCCATCACCACAGATCACTTATCTTTGGCCAGTCTCTTGTAGACAGCCAGCACTGTCTCTTAGACACAGTGTAAGCTTTTTATGAGAAGTCACAAAAGCCACCTCTGCCACCTTGCCACCAAAACCTTGCCATGCAAACCCAACACACTCATCAATGAAGTCAGAAAGCAGGGAGATTTGATGCTCAGTAAAAGGCAAAATGTATATTTTTTTCTGCAGCCTAAATATCAGCTTAAAGTCCAAATTATCACTTCCTGGAAAGACTTCAGTATAATTTCAGTTCATTTGTAAATGCTATTAATCCATTAACACAAAGTACAGCATAATTTGACACTTAAGGTTGCAAGGATTTGCTTTCCCAGAAACCTGGACAGATCTACTTTGTTTTGATGGAACAGATACACTACTAGATTCAGTACTTTTAGTTGAGGGGAAAGCTGATTCTTAGAGGTTCATTTGCTGAAGTAACGTCAACCATAAGACATCCCTTACACCTGTTTCAACTCAGCCAAAAAAACTCTGTCCTTTGGGAATTCAAACATATTGAAAACTGGATGTCTTCACTGTTTGTTAGTTGTTTTTTTTTTTGGAATGTAACTCAGGAATTTTTAATACCATCTTATCATCATGTCCCTTTTAAACATATGTTGCATTTATTTTTATTTGATTAAGAACTTCAGAAAGATTTTTTTAATGCTATAAAGGTTATTTTAATGTGGTCATGACATATGAAATACATAAAAAAATAAGTGTGTTGTGTGAAATAACATATTCAAACATTATGGATTTCTGGGATATCAACCAATAATGCTTTGTTTCACATTGTTGGTGTTAGGATATAGCTCAAGGCTGTAAAATAAAATGTGATCAATTTTTCTAGTACAAATGTATGCATTTGAATAACAATATGTTTAACCAAAAAAAGGAAACTTTTCTCTCTTTTTCTGTATGTCTTATAAATTTATGCCCATTCATGAAAAAACATTTGTGTTACCCCAAGAAATTAAAGACTGTATTGTTCTCTTAATGAATTTTGTGTATGAAAAGAAATTGTCTGATTAATCACAGCACTGCAGATTTTATTTGGCAAACCGCAGTCTGACATGAATATGCAGTTGTGCACTTTGTGCTGAGTGTGGCTGCTCTTATCACTGCTGGGACCATCTAGTATCTCAGAGCTGTCATGGCACAGAGGTTACTTGAGATAAATCACTTAACAGCAGCTGCAGGCCCTTCCAAAGTAACAGATTAGATACAGTACATGCAGGGTAATGCAGAATGAAGCAGACTGACTGAATATTCTGGAATCTAAATCAGCAGCATCCTCCTCCCCAGTTAAGGCTCAGACCTGGCAAAGTGTCATAGAAACTGGTGAACATCATTCTTCAGTAAGGTCAATGTAGTCTGGAATAAGAATATATTGAGCCAGCATAGCAAATACAGTGGCATTGTGGACATTTTTTGCTGCTGTTTTCCTTTTCTGACAGGTTAATTCTTTATCCTGCTTTCACTGTTTCACCAATGCAGCTGAAGACCCTTTCCTGTGCACAGCATTGCTCTCTAGACAGGAGTAATTGCCACAGGAAAAACCCAAACTGAATTGTGTATAAGCCTTTGAGAACTCAAGTCCAGAATACAGTTAATTTTATGCAATTCATAATTAATTCATTCCTGGACTGAAATGAATGAAAGAAAGTTTTATTCAAATAAAATTTATAAATGTAGAAATCAAGTTGCAGCAAATGATTTACCAAGGAAGAGTAGATCATAATACATAAGGATTTGTTCAGAAGCAGATACCACTGCTGAACAACAGGGTACCAGTATCACTCCCTTCTTGTCAACAAAATCAAGAGGATTTTTCAGTACCCCTACCTGCAAGTTTTTGATTGTTTTATATGTTACAGGATGTGCTCTAATAAGAATGCAACTTATTTGTGTGGAGGGGCAGTGAGAGAGCATCTGGGTGGTACTTAGTTGCCAGCTGGGCTTAGACCATGACAACATGTAACTGAGACATTTGGATAGATATAAATATAATTTAATTTCTGTGAAATATATAGTTAAGTTTATAACTGCTAACACACTCTCAGAAGCAGAAGGAAAATAGCAATAATTTTGCCTTGGTCACCAGTCAACAACAAGTACAGTCAGACATTTTTGATTTAATTTCTGTAAAGCCTGCCTTTAATTTGCGCTGAAAGAAAAAATTGAATGTTTGAAACATTTTTATATACCCTATTTTCAAAAGGGAGATTGTTGTTTATTTCCATTTAATCTGTATTAAAATTTTCCTAATATAGAGGAAACGGGTAAATTCTTCAATGTGTGGTTCATATCCACCTTGCTGTGGCTTTATTTTCCTGCATGAATCCTGGCTTAGTAAAAGACAAACCTAGAGAATTTTTGTCAGACTATTAAAAAAATGTTGGGATAGTCACAGCTGGGTCTTGAAAAACAGCCAGTTAATTTGAGAGAGTCTCCCAGTTAGGAGTTCTTAAATCATGGCGTTTCAAATGTATTAAAAATTAGCTCATTAATTTACTAGATCTTAGCAGTTATGCAGTCAGATCAGCATTCAGAAAGCTGATTGGATCAAGAGAGGTGAATCTTGGTGTATTGTAAAAATGGCAGTTGTTTGAAAACTCTCAAAAAAGATATCTCTGGTAACTTTTAGAACCAAGGAAACCTTCTACAATAAGAATCTAGTGAAAATAACTATTTTGTTTAAGGAGAATGACTGTGTTATCATGGTATACAGAATAGCATTTTTTTTTTAATAGTGACCGCAAGCTGAGCAGGGACGTACTACACAATTCCAAAGAGGAAGCTATGTGTGTTAGAGAAATGTCAGATACTTTATAAAATTCAGTGCTAAACCCCAGTGATTTTCTGTCATCATTAAGAAACTGAGACAGAAATAACGTTTAGCTATGTTGGCAGTGTCTAGATGTCTGCTTCTCTTACATGCAGTAAGAAAGAGTTTGTTTTACAGCTTTGCACAAAGCCTGTTTGTCAGAAATACCTATGCTCTGTCCTGTGACATAACTGTGTCTTTGATACGGCTGCTTAATATGTTGGAAAGTCATAGAAAAAAAGACCTGCATACAACACATTGGGGTATTTTGGGTCTTATGCTAGACAAATGTCAGTGTCAGTTGATAGAAAAAAGGCAGGAGCAAGAACATAAATTCAGATATTCACAATATATGGAATCCTATAAGGAGTAGCACGATGGGCTCTAAAGCGAACAAATATTTAGACATATTCCCTACTTTAAATTGTGCATGGGTGGCAGATTGGGTGTTGTGAATGTGAACTTGGACACTCATTCATGTGTTTCTGTGGGTGGAAGTGGGACATCCTTCTACTGTCCAGAAAATATTAGTCCAGAAAATAATGCAATCATTCCCACATAATAATTCATAGTTATCTTAGGTTTCCTGTGTAGCAGATAAGTGTACCCTTTCCTGTTATTTTCTGTAAGTAGACAGCATTACCCCATTTTCCTTTTCCTTACTTTCTCTTCCTCCCAAAATACAAATGCTCTCTCATTTTCACATGCACTCCTGCTCCCAGCTCTCATTACAGTCCTGGCTGTGCCTTACATCTGGAAAGCTTAACATGCCTCTATCTGTCCTCAGAACCAAAGTGCACTGGAATACTCAATAAACCAAGAGAGTTATCTGACCTATATTACCCGACAGACCATGTGCATGTCATTTTTGTAAAGCACCTTGCATACCTCTGCCAGCCAAGAGCCTTCACATATTCCATCCATTTTGAAATAAGCATCCCTTGTGTACCAGCATGTACACCTTTATGCATATTTTACCATGTACTCTTGTTTTAACTGAACCTAAACGATGTTCTTCTGACACTTGCAGACTTTAAAATATCTTTGTCAAGAGTCCCAAGGCTTTCAGGCACATAGGCAGTGTGATGCTCAAAAACACACACAAAAGACAATTGTGTATGTTTATTAAATAGATTATAAATTTCACAGATTTTACTCTAAGCACCTCAGCACTACAAGAGTTACAGACGATTGTTTATTCTACATTATTCTAAAAAATAATGACCCTAACTGAAGCACTGTAAGTACGTTTTCTAGAATCTAAACTAAGTTTTAGCTCTGTTTAGGGTGACCTTCTTCAGCTAAACTGTGGCTCTTGCATAGAGCAGGGACGCCACAAGGAATTTACATTTTAGACTAAGTAACATGGATTCCCAAAATCAGGCAAGCCACAGAGAAAAGACACTTTAAATAGTGAATTTCCATTTTATTCACTTTTGTTAATATAATTTCTCTACCTGTCCTTTAAAGAGAAGAAAACAAACCAAAATATTAATAATGAAAGATTTAATTGTCACTCATCTTCCTCTGCCCAAAGACTCTTTCTTTTGGATGCTCCTTCTAAAACCATGCCACACTTTAATTCAAGCTGTACTACTCCTGAAATTGTGGGAAAAAAGTTTAGAGTACTCTTACTGCTTATACCTCCCATGCAAACAGTAGGTAGAGAGGGGTAGGGGAATGTTGGCAGTAGCACTCTAATGCTTTCAACAGAAGTGCTAAAAAAACACTTTTAAAATAAATGTTTTTCAAATTTTACATTTAAAATATGCCTTCAGTCTGAATTGTGACAGAGAAGTAATTCAAATGTATTAGGATTTACAGTTATGCAAATATTCTGTGATTGCCTTCAAAATGTTAGCGCAAGGAAACAAGATGCTTGAAATGCCTTTTTACTTTCTACTATATTTTTTCCTTTTTCTATTAATTCACTGCAGGAAATGCTGCAAATTTTTCTTAAGTAAATTACTGGTTCATGTAGCTTAAATCACTAACCACTTAAAAATAAAACATTAAGAGATGCAACTCAGCACAGAAATTTATAATGACAAATTCTGAGGCAGAGGCTTGAAAGTGTATTTTCTGTATCATATTGCCTATCCCACCCTTGAAAACACATTTGAACCTCAGACAAGAAAAGTTTTAAAAACCAACCAAACAAAAAAAAACTCCAAAAAACAACAATACAGTCTCTTAATTTGCTTTGTCTTACTGTTTATGCCTCCTTTTTAACTTTCAGTTCTAGGAAGGTCCTACATGTTTGTGGAAATATTTAGCATTATTATTTATTTAGTTAGATAGCTATACTATATGTCATAGTAATGATGTTTTGTCAGTTAATTTTGAGTTATCAGTGTTACTCATTTTATTTTCTATCCAAGATGCAAAGAGTACAATAAGAGAGAAAAAAAAATTGTATCATTGAATATATTATTTTTCTCTGCCTAGCCAGGTCCAGAAAAAATTATAAAATGCATATTCCTGTTGGAAGTTGGGATATAGCTCTTACCTATTCATATGTGAAAGAACTCCTTCCTTTTCTACTTTTTTCCGTTATTTTGTGAGTCCAAATTTAACAGCAGTACCCATATGGCACAATACTTTTTATCTGTCCTTCCCCAAACACAGCAAAAAAGCAGCCTACTACCTTTACAATAACATATTTTCTAATATACTGAAGAAACTGTAAGTTCCTGTTTTCATACATACTAATTTGATATGTACTTATAAATGCTAATCATAAAACCAGGAACAACACTTCGATGTTTGAAAGGAGTCTTTGTGTCGCAGCACCAACAATCTCACCTCATTAAAGTCTGTCTCAAATCTTTCCTTTCTCCTCATATTGGCTTTGCATGAAAACTGGTTTTGATAGCAGGGAGGCTACAGCTTCTGTACGAAGCTGCTAGAAGTTTCTTCCATATCCACCAGAGCCAACACCTGTTGGCTCCAAGGAGGGACGTGCTGCTGGCCAAGTCTGAGCCAATTGGAAATAGTGGTAATGCCTCTGTGATAACAGGTTTAAGAAGAAAGGTAGGCAAATACTTGTTGTGCTTTTGAAATTGTGATCTGAGAAGACCAGAGTGAGAACAAGTGAGAGGAACAACTTCGCAGACACCAAGGACAGTGCAGAAGGAGGGACAGGAGGTGCTCCAGGCTGAACTAGAGCTGAGACTTGCCTGCAGCCCATGGTGAAGCAGCTGTGCCCCTGCAGCCCATGGAGGTCCACAGGGTTGGAGAGATACACTCACAGCCTGTGGAGGAGCCTCACGCTGGAGCAGGTGGATGTCTGGGAGGAGGCTGTGACCCTGTGGGAGGCCTATGGAGAGAGTGTCCCTGCTCCCATGCTGGAGCAACCTGTCCTGAAATGATTGCATCCCATGGAAGAGTGGCCTATGCTGCAGCAGTTTGAGGAAGACTGTTGCCTGTGGGACGGATTCAGGTTGGAGAAGCTCTCAGTGAGTTGTCTCCCTCCCCTCCCATGGGAGGGACCCTGCAGGGCAGCAGGGGGAAGACTCTTCTCCCTGAGCAGCAGGACAAGCCACAGGTGATGAAATGACCATAACCTCCATGCCCTGTCTCCCTGCACTGCCAGGGTAGACGGTAGATCTGGAAGGAGGGAGGGGTGGGGGGAAGGTGTTGTTAAGGGCTTACTTTGCTTCTCATTACTATCTCATTACCCTGCTCTGATTTTGTTAGCAATAGGTTTACTTCATATCTCTAAGCCAAGCCTGTTTTGCTGTTGATGGTAATTGATGAGTGATCTCTCCAAGCCTCTACGTCAACCCATGAACCTGTTGTAGAGGGGAGTAAAGGAGTGGCTTTTGTGGGTACTGGCATCTGGCCAAGGTGAGCTCTACTACACTCCTCATTTTATTTCCCACCCAGAAAAATGATTTCAGGTATTTCTGTTACAAGTTTGGACTTCTGATTTGTGCACCGGTCATTCAGATAACTAAATACATCCATTGAGCCTGCCTTCTTTGTGGAGTTTACATTAGACAGAATATAAGAATACAGTAAACCTTCTTGTAGTCTTGGAAAAAATGATAGAATTTTTCCATCAGTGTTCTATCACAGTGTTCCTGTATGAGCACCATAGAAGTCTTGAGGAAGAATTGAATTTCTGTAGCTTTACTTATACCTAATTACTGTTTAAACGTTTAGACAGCTTACCCTGCTGAGGGCTCCTGTTTTGACTTCACATTACCTTGCTGGGTTAAAGTTGGGAAAGAATAGAATAGAATAGAATAGAATAGAATAGAATAGAATAGAATAGAATAGTTCCAGAGCTACAATTATCATCTGCTCCAGCTGCCTGACCACTTCAAGACTGATCAAAGTTAAAACATGTTTTGAAGGGCTTTGTCCAAATACCTCTCAGACTCTGACAGGCCTTGGCCATCAACTGCCTCTCTATGAAACCTTTCCCAGTGTTTCATGACTCCCTTGATGATTCCTAATGTCAAGTCTGATCCTCTCATGTGTACTGTGCCTGGATACAAGGAGAACAGATCAGCATTTTCTTGTATATTTTCCCTTCTCAGGAAGATGCAGAGAGCAAAGATATCACCTCTCAGGCTCCTTTTCTCCAAACTAGACAAGCTCAAGTGACTAGACTTAGTCACTTCTCACAGGACATGCCTTCCAGTGCTTTCACCAGCTTTGTTGCGCTCTTCCAGATGCATTCAAAGACTTTAAAATTTTTAAATTGTGAGGCTCAGAACCACAGTGCATACAGTACTCAAGATGAGGCCACACCAACACTGAATAGAATCAATTATTTTGATTAGCTGGTGATGCAGCATTTGATAACCCCAAGGCTGCTCTCTAGCTGCTCCTCTCCCAATTTAAACTTGTGTTCAGTGTTACTCTATCTCAAATGCAGAATCTGACACTTACTCTTATTAAATTTTGTGTCATTGATGGTTACCCAATGCTATCATCTATCCAGTTCTCTCTGGAAAGACTCCTGTCTCTTAAGCAACTCTCAGGTAAACTTAAACTTGATGATGGAGCATTCAGATTTTGCATATAGAGCATTTATAAAAATGTTGAACAGAACATTCCCCGAAGTTGAGGCTTGAGAAACACCACTGGCTAGTAGCTAGCTAGATGCAGCCAGTTCTTCACAGGTGGACAACTCATTCAGAAGACTACTCTGACAGACAATATCAAAAACGTTATGTAAATCCAGATAAACTGCATTCACTCTGCTCCCTTCATCCACCAGCAGGATGGTGATATCTTATTGTAGAGAGATATCAAATTAGATAGGAATTTCCCTTTCTGATCACGTTGACCATGTTGGATGCTTGTGTTGGATCTCAGCAGAGCTCAGGGTCATCTTTGAGAAATATATAGTTGAGGCAATTTGGTCAGCTCCTCAGAAATTACTGTTCTAGACTCTTTGTCTAGACCTTTTACTTTAGAAATAGTCAGACACAACATGCACATTTGAAAAGGTAAGGGTAAATTGCAAATATGCCATATTAGCCATATCTCCTGGAGAAACAAAACCTAAGTTCCATATGGTTAGATAATTTATGGCACTAGATTTGGGAGCAGGTTCTGGGGCTTTAATAATGATTATATTGAACCATATCTTTAATTCTTTATTGTTGCTGTTTCCTAAAGGCCTTCAACAAATTTTCTATATGAATAAATTTTAAGCACTATTTATAATAATCTGTTAGCACTTTTTTTTAAAGTTAAAATACTTGTGCTTAAAATTTAGTCAGTTATCAAGTACATTAGAGACACTATGATTTCCAAATGTTCACAGACAAGATACCACAGATCTTCTTAATGAAGAAGATGATTGGTTTATATTAATACAATTGTCTGTTCAGACCATAATGCTTAGTGCATAACGCTTAATTCTGAAGATGACAGCAAGTCAAAATTCAAAAGAAATTCCTTTCATCAAGGCATAAAATAAATATAAATATATGTATGTCATGACATTCCAATACGGGATCTTTATAAAATTTTAACATCTTTAGAGAGGAATGAAACTAGAAGAGACATTAACTTGAGATGACAATAAAATCACCTCAGTGACCATAATATAATAAATAAAAATAAATATAACTACAAATATTAGTAAGTTGCTAGATTTATGATTAAGAAATGTTTCTAAATGCCTTGAAAAGTAAGACTTTTAAGATGCTAGAAATCTATTGCAGGGGTTAAAGCCTTCTGTGATGAGAAACATCTCCTTACATCAGTAGTCCATATATCTGACTTTCATAAGTCCTTGAGCTAGATGGTAAAGAGTATGATTTCTGAAACTAAGTCTGATACTTTGATTTATGAAAATACAGTAGAAATAAAACAAAAAGAGAAGAAAAATGGGACATCTGGAGAAATGATACGCAGAAGTGTAATGTAGGGGGACAAGCCAAATATCTTGAAATATATATCATGCTCTGAGATAAACACTCTTCCTGTTTCTCCTTACAGATGGAAAAATACAGTGCAGCACCATCTGATCCACATGCTTGGCATACCAGCAGCATTGTTAATATAACTCAGGTTAAGTAAGACTGACTTCACAGAGGAACATTGTTCTGTCTGTCGGATTCAAAGCAGCACCCTGTGGGTATTCATATTGCATGTTGGGCTTTAGTGGAGGAAAAAAAACCAAACAAAACAAAACAAACAAAATCAAATACAAAAAAACCCACACATAATTTCTATCTAGAAATGGAAAGTAGAGTTTTGCAAGAAGGCATTCAAGCAAGCAAGAATAAAGTCCGTGTGATATCTTAGTGGAGAATAAACCTCAATCCAGCTGTAAACCTTGCAGCGAATTTCATGCTCACCAAATTATGAAAGCACAAATGTCACCTAATTTGTTTTGTACTTGGAAGATCAAAATACTAAGGCACAATTCAAGGGTGAAATACACAAGCATTGTTATCAAGGATATAGTTTTAGAAAAGTGAATACTCACCAAGGGGAGAATGAAAGTCTATCAGTAAAGCCACAGAACTAGCATCTGCTTCTGCCCAAAACTAGAACACACTACTTATCTCTTCCCAGCCCCACCCTTCCCAAAATAAAGATTCCAAGATGAATTCATTACTGAAGACTAAAATATGAATAGTTGCAGAAACACTGGCAGTTGTAAACTCAGCTAAATATGTAAATTGCAAAAGCATGAATTACCTAATCAGTCACTAAAATTAAAGAATAGAAAAAAACTTACTCAATAGTTGTAATTATGAATTTTTTTTGCATATCAGTAAACAGAGATGTTTTAAAACTTTACTCCTTCATTAAACCAGCATAATTTTTTATTTATAGGAAAGGGACAAAATTCAAATTTGAAGCCTTAGACTGGGACTCCTGAACTTCAAATTCTTCAGGAATAAAGAAGACAAGACATTTATCCCTGAGCTGAAATTATATTCTATCTATTTTGAGTCTGCTTGCACAAATGTGACCCTTTCCACGAGAAAAAATTTTTCATTTTGTGGCAATGTTGTTGCAGAATGCCCATCTAAAGCAAATGCTGCTGGACAACACATTCAAAATAGCTGTATTTGCTGACATTTGGAGTGGGTCAGTGAATAAGGATATTTACAATGTGTCCTGTTGTCTTGAACTAGTACAGAATCACCAGAAAATTGTGGCAAGCAGAGTTGCAAAAATTGTCCAACAGAAACAAAATATATCAAGAAGAGCAAGGTCATGAAGAAGGTATTGGAAATTGTTGTTATGCAAAAGTAGCTTGTATCATGCATTTTTTCAGCTAAAATTCTGTGATTAAATTAATGATTCAAATGCACAGTAAGTGCTGTAAATTATGTATTTGAAGTAATGGAGTGAACTGTGAGTATATTCAACCCATGCCACTCTGTAAAAGATTAGAAACATTGTTCAGGGTTTTTCCTAAAATTAGAATGTACTGCAGAAGTAGGAATATGTCATGGAAGACACCTGTTGTATAAAGCATCATTCTTTACGTACTTGGACTGTAAGATCAGCTTATATTAAATCAAGTAGTTCACTGCTTAAAAAAAACCAAAAAAACAACAAACCAAAACCAAAACTAATTAAAGGAACTGTGCTATTTTTTAACCATTAGAATACCTAAACATAATGTAATACTAGTATCTATTTTTCAAATTTAGGATTACAATTTCTTTTTTCATTTTAAATTTTTATTAACACATTTACTTGACTTTTAAGATTTATCCATTGTGACAATTCAGTATGTACAGGACACCACAGTGGAACAGAGCAAATATCAGAAAGACTTCAGTGAGAGTAAGTGAACTTTGGGAAAAATGGACTTGAAACCTACGGAATATAATGAATTGACAGAATTGAAATTAGCCTGATGTAACTTGAATTGGTTATTGAAATCTAATTGCTGGAGTCTTCACTGACCAAAAATGTACTACAACGGCATTTTAAAATTTGCAAGCCGTACACCAAAAATCATGTTCAAAAGTCTGAGCCTTGCAAATGGAATGAATATTAGCCAAATGGAATGAATATTAGTAATAAATGGTGTCTCTATTTTTCAGAAATACTAGCTAAAACATTGGAGAATGGGAATGAGATTTGTCCTTTTATATATATGTCTATATACACTGTATTCATATTTTCCGATTCTGTTTTGTGCTCTTTTAAATATTACATGTTCCATTTCAGGAACATATCCTGCAAATTGCTGAATAATCTGACACCTAAATGTGTGGTTGGTACACTGAAAAAAAAATGTATTGTCAGCAACACAAAGAACACAAACAAGTACATCAGTGAGCTTAAAGTAAGAACACCAAACTAAGCTCCAGCAGAGCCATCAAATATTCCCAAGAGGAATGCAGGTTAAAGAAAAAAACAAATCCAGTGCTGTACTACTTTTTTTAAAGTGAGAAAGATCAGGAGAGGAAAAGGTAAAAACAGATAACAGTAGAACTGACTGTCCAGTGCCACTTAGATTGCAAGGTATCTGCAATCTATATATATAGCTTGATAACATTTCAGTTTTGAAGTCCTGCATATCCAGAAATTTAGCCTAAAATGAGACATTTTGAAAACTTGCATGTAAGAGCATTGAAGCTAATATGGTTAATCAGAGAAAATGAGTTTTGATAGCCAGACTACATGTGGGGGAAAAAATAATTAACAAGGAACTGTTTTGAAAAACTGCTAAAACAAATGTAGATCTAGTGAAGCATCTTTTGAATAGACAGATTTATTATACAAAATATATTAAATATAGTCTATAGGCTACACTACATTGAAAAACAGGAAATTGATTCATTCGCCTGTCCGTTCCCTATAGTACCTACTGTTCAATATCCACTTACAAGTGTTAAATTTATTCTTAGGTGGGGTGCCAGATAATTTATACTACTCCTAAGTAA
>VYZP01077566.1:0-38352 GCA_013400635.1 Hypocryptadius cinnamomeus | reverse complement strand
TTCCCCTTGTCCTGTCCCTCCATCCCTTGTCAATTGTCCCTCTAGCACCTCTGCTTTGAGGAGAGGCTGGGAGGGTTGGGATTGTTCAGCCTGGAGAAGCTTTGGGGTGACCTCACTGTGACCTTAAGGAGCCTGCAGGAAAGATGGAGAGAGACTAAAGGACAAAATAGGAGTAAAAAGTTACCCCAGCCCTCAAGTGAATTTGTTGCAGATCTATCCTCCTGGAGTGAGAACTCTGCTGAATGTAGGATCCCTCTGCTACAGCTCTTTTATTTCAGAAATTGCTTTTCACAAGGGAATTCTCTTCCCTTGTCAGTGCCTGGGTGACACCAGGTGTGTGACAGTGGCAGCACACAGCCTCTGGGGGGGACACTTGGCACTGGATGGAGAGGGAGGTGCTGGAGCTGGGCAGGAAAGTGGGTTTGTACATGGAGTTATGGCTCATTAGTTGCCATTCAGTGAGTTTATTTTGGTGGTTTGAATTTCCAGTGAAAGATACACAAAAGGTGCAAGAGGAGCCTTCATTTCCATGTTCTGATGAAAGGGTTCTTCATTCCTGGGAAAGTAAGTGGTAAAGGAAGCACATATTTATGTGGGAAGAGATCCAGGCCTTCTAAGGCAGCTTTGACAAAATTGTCAGAGGGGATTTTTCTGTCCATGCTGCCCATTGAGGATTTGTAGAGAGCTTGACTCTTCTGACAGAGGGGTGTGGACTCCTGCAAAGAATTAATAATGTTGCTGATGGCCAAATACACCTGCTAGATGCAGCAGCCCAGCAGCAGCACTGTGGGGAAAAAATAATTTGTTTTTAGACAGGATTAAAGGAAAGCAGTTTGTTCTTTTACTTATAATGTAACAGCCAATTTACACTTTAAATAGACCTTTGGAGAGAAGGAATTCCCCATCTGGAGGGAAGATGTGGTGTGTGGATTCAGGTTTGCTGCTGTAGAAACAAGATGTGGAGAGTTCTAGCTGATTTTTGCAGCTGAATCACTGAGCCAAGTGTTTTGAACTGGGTGAGGGAAGGCTGATCAAGAATGGTCCATAATGTTCTTACAAGATTTTCTCAGGGCTTGCAATTAGAAATTATTGTGTCATCACAGCAGAAGGGCAGCCTGGAGGTCAGCTCTGGTATGGGAAACCCCAGGCAGGTCTTTTAAAATAGCAAGGGCAACTCAAAATGATGAAATAATGAGGGAAGAACCAGCTTGTTACTAAACATGGCTTCCCCAAAATCTGCTGTGCTGTATCAGCACAGAGCTGTGGCCCTGAATCCCAAAACCTGTGCAGTGTATTTAGACTAGAGGATGTCGTATCCTTGAAAAGTTTAAATCCAAGCAGAGTTTTTCCTACATAGACAATGTAAGAAAATAGAAACTATATAACTATTTATAGACATAAATCATCTATAAGTACAGGACTTATCAATTTGATTGTTTACACAAGTACAGACTGACATTTGCCCCACAATTCCACCTCTGATCAATTCACAGCAGGGCTCTGAGACGTGGGAAGGGCGATTCTGCCCTGAAGTGTTTGGAGCTGGAGTGTCTGTGGCTGAGACAGCAGCAGATGTTTCTGTGTGGATCCCCACACAGTTTGGGAGCATGCTGTGGCCACTTCATTTGTCTCTGTCCTGTGTGACATTAAAGCAGTGATTCCTCCCTCTCCACGAGGCCAGGATGTGCCTCCAGCCAGCAGAGCAGGACGAGCAGCATCTGGCATGCAGGGCGTAGGACGTTGGGAGAAGAGCAGCACAGGACACTTGAAAGCAAACAAAAGGTTGAAACAATCAGGCTCCAGGCAGCTCGAAGAAGAGGGGCTGAGGCTGAGGCTGTGAGATCCCAGCCAGCACATGCTCTAAGCCCAGGCTGGTGACGTTTCCCAGCAGCAATGTAAAACAAGAACTCTTTCACACTTCAGTCCCCCCAGCTCTGGGCTGTTGTGCCTGGGCTAAGTGTGACTTGACTTTGATGTTCTCCAGACAGGCCCCATATTTGTCCATGTTTACATACTTTGACAGGAAAGGAACAGCTCTGCTTAACATCCCCTGGGCTTCCTCACAGCAGATTTAAACACTGCAGGGCAAATAACAAACCCTGCAGGTCCTGCAGAAACCAAACTGCCACGGGCAGGGCTGTGTGGGGAGGGAGCAGGAATCACTGAGGGGATTTGGGACCTATGGCCTCTCCTGCCTCCAGATGTTTGGAAAGATCCCATTCCCTCCAAATAGGGAGAGGAAAGTGATGGAGAGGGTGTGCTAGGCCAGCCAGGGAGCTGCCTCCTCCTCCTCCTTACCCCTCAGAATGCCTGGGGAATTCTCCTGACAGGGGCTGGGCATTGAGGAGTTATTCCAACACCCCCACGGCAGGGACATGCTGGAATTCTGTGTGCAGTCAGTAGGGTCCTGCCTTTAACCCAGATGTGAACGTGTCACTGAATCCCAGGGTTGTGAAAATTGGGAGTTTATGGAGTTGATTCTTTCTTTTTGACACTGAACTTAATTCTGCTTTGAACCCTTGTATATAAGAACTGGGATGGAGCACATTTACTGAGCAATCTTGGTCTAATTTTGTCCTTAATTCCACTGGTTTTGTGCATTACTTGTCTTACTGCAGGCCCTGCTTTATTCTGTTGTGTTATGGGCAGAGGACCTGAAAAGTTGGAAGAAATATAGGACAGATATCAGTGGATGAGGAAACTCAGGCACAAAGAATATGAATTATTTTTCTGTGTCTTGGGGGTTTTCAGGGCATTTATTGCAAGACTGCTTTTCCACATCCTTCTGAACTTTGATAATATTTAATATATTCTGTTTTATTGATCAGTTTTGCCTTTTGATTTAACAAGGAAAAGCAACAAAGAAAGCACAAGTAAACCTGAAATGGATAAAATCTGTACACTGAAGATGTAGCCTGCCCTCCTCTGAAGGATCTTTCATCTAAATCTTGGGAAGCTGGATTACCACTACAGGGAATAACAAAGAAATACTTTTATCTGAAAGTCAAGGCAAGGCAAGGGATAGATACACATGAAAATGAGTGACCCCTTTTAGGGCAAAGCTTTTTCTTGGAAAATCAGCAGATTTGGTTTAGGGAATTCCAGCATTACTCTTTGTCTTTTTGAGAACTCACTCTTTCCTTGATTTCTCTCCTTTTTTCCCTCTCTGAATATTGTGAAACAGAACATTGTGTCACACTCTCAACTGGAATCCAAGAAGCTGAAATTTTATTTACATTCAGGATCAATGAGAATAAATGCAGCAAGCCAAAACCTTCATTAAATGGCAATTTCAGTGTCCAGTGGGCAGAAACACAAAGAAGCAGCAGCTGGAGGAGCTGCTGAAATTAAATGACTCTATTTATATTTAATAGCTGTATTTAAAAAAAAAATCCAGTCTTATCCAGTAATTAGAAATACTGAGACAAAACTGAGAAAGTAGAGCCTTGTTGTCTACAAATTGATATTTTAAGAAAACACCTGGCTGCTGCTCCTGCAGTAGAGTCAGTGATGAGACCTCAGGTCTGTTTGATTTTCTGTGAGGAAGATGAAATGAGAGCAGATTCAGAGCCTTCCTCTTCCCATCCCAAATCCCCTTCCATTTATAAATAATCTGGGTGAAAAAGCCTAAAGCCCTGGGCCATAAAGTTAATGCAGAGCTGTGTTTGAGCTGTGTCTTTGGAGAAACTACAGGTGTGGCACTCAGAAGGAGGGACTGAGAACCCCCTGAATTCAGGAGGGGCTTTTTAACTAAACCATGAGAAAAACTCAGCAACTGCAGCAGACACAGCAGGTTCTGGAGCTCTCACAGGACACCAAAGAAACAAGTGATGTGGTGAGGTCCTAAATGTAAAATATACACAAACCCTGATCTGCAGCTGAGCAAAATTGGCTGAACTCTCTTTGAGCACAGTTGAAGTGCGCTGCTTTATATTTCATGGAC
Organism: Hypocryptadius cinnamomeus; assembly: GCA_013400635.1. NCBI lineage: Eukaryota > Metazoa > Chordata > Aves > Passeriformes > Zosteropidae > Hypocryptadius > Hypocryptadius cinnamomeus. The sequence continues at coordinate 34,409 of VYZP01077566.1, read as the reverse complement.
TTCTCTGCATTTTGGCAGGGCAATAGTTTAGGCTCTCTGACACACTTAAGTGTGGATGGGTGGATGGAACAAAGTATGATTTCATTCAGCCAGTTGTAAATATTTATGAACACAGCCATCACTGGTAGGGAATGCGCTGTTACTTGGCATTAATAATAATGGAAAGGGCAAACATGGCTGAGGCTCGTCAGGCACATTGGGGGCCAGTGAAATTTATATACTTGCCCAGATTTCTGATACCTTTCTGAAGCTCTGGACAGCTGAGCAGCTTTGCAGTGATGCAGATGCTCATTTCAGGCTGAGGATTATTCCTGTGTTGATATGAGTGTACTGAAGAAATAGAGGAAGTGTTTGGGTTTGTTGGGGGCAGAAGTTTGATTTCAGTGATGTGTTTGTTCCCTGCTGGCTCTAATAATCCATAAGCTTTGTTCAGTCTAGAGCTTGTGGCCCCAGTGAGCCACTGTGACACCAGTGCAGCAGATTTCATGATGTGGTTGTAGCTGAATGTGTGTCTGCAAGCTCAGGCTCTGACAGACACCATGAGTCATTAGGAAAAAGTAACTTTTAAAAGATGGGAAAGGATTGTTAGGTTCATTTTCCTCCTTTTGGAAAAGCTGAAATGGTTTTTTCCCAGATATGTCCATTCCAAAGAACGTTTCCTTCTGGTTCTGCCTTGCCCAGAAGCCACATTCCAGTGCTGCCTTGGGAAGTGATGAAGGGTTTGGTTTGGCTGAGGATGCTCCTGGGTGCTGGCAGATCTGGCTGCTCCTGGCTCTGTCACAGACACCCTGTGCAGCCTTTTCTGTGTCACAGGGTGGGCACCAGGCAGAGGATTTTGGAAAGACAAGGAATAGATTTATGCACAATTCATTGTTCTTCAGGTACAACTTTCAAACTTAGCCCTGACTTATTACAGGAAGGACTTTATGCTGTTTGCTACACCAGGAAAAACAGGATTTTGTATCCCAGAATACTTATTCTTTCTCCTTTGCCTTTACTACCTCTACAAATATTTCCATCCTTCACTGCACAACTCCAACACTTTGATATTTTTCTGCGGGAAAAAGCTGCCACAGGAGGGGCTTTTTAACTAAACCATGAGAAAACCTCAGCAACTGCAGCAGACACAGCAGATTCTGGAGCTCTCACAGGACACCAAGGAAATAAGTGATGGGGTAAGGTCCTAAATGTAAAATGTAAAATGCTTCTAACCTGAAGCAGATGAAGCCCAAACAAAACATCTGCCCTCACAGAGCTCCAGCCTGGCACCTTTGGGGCTGGGTTTGTGGGCACAGCTCCAATTGTCAGGCTCTCCTGACTGTCACCCCTGCAGTTCCAGATGTGTTCAGCTCCTTGGCTTGGTGTCCCTTGGCTGCCAGAATTGATTATTGCAGTGAGAACCTGGGAAGAATGTCACCCCCCACCCCCCTGCCACCTTTTCCACAGCCATCCCTCAGCTCCCAGCCTGTCCTGCAGCACCTTCCTCAGCTGATTCCTGGAAGTCTGGACTCACTGGATGAAGGCTTGGCAAGAGCCTGGCCCATGGAAGTTGGTGGTAAACATTCTCACGAAGGGCTCGCTGTCTGTCACAATAATTTGCTAATCTGTTTATAGCTGGGATTCCTGCAAAATGAAATCAGTCCCCCACATAGCCTCTGCATCCAAGTGTCTCCAAGAAGTGACTTGATGCCTTTGATGAGATCACTTTGCTTGCTGCTGCTTGACCCTGTGACATTGAGCAATATCCCACCAGGATTTATCCTACTTTGGAGCTCACAAGGTGTAGGAGCAATTAAATCCTACATCCTGTTTCCTTCCTGCAAGGGAACTCTGAACTGAAGATGGCACAAGATCGTCTGCCAGGCTCTGGGTTGCAGTAAATGCTGGTCAGACAGTGGAAATGGGAGCAAAGTCATGTTTATCAATACATCTGAAATGTGAGTGAGAGTTATGGAAGGGGATCCACTGGGAGAGGAAGGGATTGAGAGCAGCCCTGGAGAGGGACCTGGGGGTGCTGGGGGTGAGAGCTGGAGCTGCCCCAGCCCTGAGCCCCCTGCCCTGGGCTGAGCCCAGCGTGGGCAGCAGGGCAGGGGGGATTCTGCCCCTGTGCCCTGTGCTCAGGTGAGACCCCACCTGCAGAGCTGCCCCAGCCCTGGCCCAGCACAGGGAGGAGCTGGAGCTGCTGGAGAGACCCAGAGGAGGCACCAGGGGGATCAGAGGATGGAGCAGCTCTGCTGGGAGGGAAGGCTGGCACAGCTGGGATTGTTCACCTGGAGAGGAGAAGCTTTGGGGTGAGCTCAGTGTGGCCTTGCAGGGCCTGGAGAAGCACAAGAGAGCTGGACAGGGGCTTCTGACAAAGGGCTGGAGTGCCAGGACAAGAGGGAATGGCTTCACACTGAAAGAGAATAGGTTTGGACGAGATCTTAGGAGAAAGTTCTTCCCTGTGAGGGTGGGCAGGCCCTGGCACAGGGTGCCCAGAGCAGCTGTGGCTGCCCCTGGATCCCTGGCAGTGTCCAAGGCCAGGCTGGACAGGACCTGGTCTAATGGAAGGTGTTCCTGCCCATGGCAGGGGGTGGGATGGGATGACCTTAAGGGTCCCTTCCAACCCAAGCCTGTTATTTTGTGATTCATTACCCACTTAAACAATGGAGTGATTTTTGTCACAGAATCACAAAGCCTCTGTAGGCAGAGTGCCTGTGGATGTCATTTTGTGCCCTAACTTAGGGGATCTTCAGCTGCTTTAAAAGGAGCCTGCACTGAACTCACTGAGAGCCCACCTGTCCTCTCTGCCCTCACACTGGCCAGCAAAACAGAGGGCTGATAAACAAAAACCATCAAAGGGAAGGATTTCCAAGAAAGCTTCAAAATGGGTGGTTTGAATAGTAAAGACTATTAAAATAAGCTCAGATTTTAGCACTGGGAAGCCACAGTCTCCAGCATACCCTCAAAGGCAACTTCAGTTGTAGCCAAATCCCCACCACCACCTCCTTATCACAGCCTTTATCTGAGTCACCACTGTGACAGCAGCATGGGAAGTTTTATCTACATTTTGTTGTGCAGCTGAGTCCCAAAAATATGCTGGGGTGTGTGAACAGGATCGTTTTCATCAGAGATCACACTGCTGCTAGGCCAAAGATCCCTTTTATTCCAGGGCAGGGCTCACCTGGGAGCTCCTAAAAAGGATTTGATGTTACAGATCTCTAAAGAACTCACTGACTGTCAATATAAAAGGTTTCCATATTGCTGAAAATTTTTCCACAGCAAAGATTCTTGGAAAATTTCTGCCACTCTGTTATTTATATTCTTCTCTCAGCTGATAAAAAGGGATGAATTTTACAATCTGTTCAGAGCTTTTAAAAAAGTCCATATTTATTAGCAGTCCCCAATTCAGCTGTCATGTTCCTTTCCTTTGTGCTTAAAGTGTGTTTGGAAGTGCTCAGTAACTCGAGGGAAGTCACCCCAGCCAGGCAGGAATGCTCATGGGAAGTGGAAAATCCCTGGAAGTCAGGCAGGACTGTACCCAGTGCAGAGCTGTCCTGCCTGCACTGGCAGGGACCTGTGCAGAGCTTAAGGTGCAGTCTGAGCCCCTGGAAAAAGGGGAAAGCTCAGCCCAAAAGTCACTCCCAAAAATATTTCACTTGCTGGGAGTCGCTGGTATTTGGCAAGTACCTTTAGCTTTTATTTTTCTCTTTTTATTTGAAAGAGCCAGACACTTCTATGGAGCCTTTGGGGTTGTCTGTACTGCAGGGCAGTGCTGGGAGAGAAGTTCAACCTTGGCTCAAGTGTAGACAAATAAACTCCCCAGTTCTGTGGTGCTCAAAGAGGGCTTCGAACACTCCTGGGATTCTGAAACACACCTGTGATGTGAGGCAAATGTTAGTAAATAATCTGTATAGAAACTTGATTTTCTGTGCCTTCACACCCACTCACATCCAGACTAAAACCAGTTGGCATCAGCTGCTCTCACAATTTTTAAATTGCATTTTGCCTGGACATCACACCGTGTTACATCTTTTAAAGGGAATGAAGAGGCTGCAGCTGATTGCAAGAGCTCTGTGTGGTCATGGTAGTTTTTGAACACCTTTACAAGCTGTTTCTAACCTTTTCCCTGGATCTCAAATTCAGGTTGAATGAAGAGACAAATGGCTGGGGGGACAGAAGGTACCAAGGACCTGTTCCTCTACCTCTCATTTCCTTTGCAGGTGGGAGGAACCAGATGGGTTGGTCTGCACAAAGAGTGTAAAATCAACAAGGAAAGATATTTCTCTGAGCAGATTTTGGCAGCAGTCTAGAGACAGCTGCACATCCTGGACAGGCTTGTCCAGGGCATGAGGGTCCAGAGACTGCTGGGAGAGCTGTTGGTCCTGAGGATGACAGAGATGTTGAATTGATTTGTAAAACCTCCTTCCCTCCTCAACCCTGCTGGTTAAGAGAAGAAGAAGAAGAAAGAAAAGAAGAAGTCAAGTCCCAGATGGGAGGGATGAGGAGATGCCTTGATCTTGGGGCTGAAATCCTCTTGTAAACCTATAGAGAAAGACTCTTTTTCCCTATAACACATGAAACTATGGGGAGATGAAAATGTTCAAATTGATATGGAGCAAAGGGCCTCCATGCCAAAGCCAGCAGATAATAAAGTAGTTCTAATCTATGAGAAGTTTGAACAGAGAGAGGGAGAGCAGTGATGAGACTCTGTGCCCCCAGGGAGAGAAGAAGAAGACCTCTGAGTCTGAGTCTATTCCCAGAGATAAAGGTGATTTTAGAGATAGATAATGAGAATGAATGTAAGCTTTTGCACCTGGAAGACATTATTTCTGTGGATAATGAGGCCAGGATCTGGTGAGAGGGACAGTTAAGTCCTCTAATATGGTATTCCATGATTATTCAGCGTTGGGAAGTCACACTAAGAGCCCAGTGGTTTCTAATGTGGTGGTGTGCACTCAGACTTGCGTGACCTTGGGGGTGTCAGCTCATATCCTTTGCCCACTCTGTCTGCAGAATGGAAATGGTTGGTTTTACCAAAAAAAATTGACTTCAGGATGGGTCTGTGATCAGGAACTTACATCCTCAGAAAAATAACTCATTGCCATGTTTACGCAATGCTCAAAACCTCTGGTGCAATTTGCATTTTTCAAGGACAAGAAATGTTCAAATTATGCTCAACCAGTCTCCGAGGAGAGCTGGGGGTCCTGCTGTGCCCAGCCTGCTTTCCAAGCCAAACTGACAGGGGGCATTTGGAGAAAGCTTTGTAGAACGGGCCAGATTGTTGACATTTCTCCAAACAGACCTATTAACCTGTGCAGGAATTTGAGAATAGCCCACCCCGAGTCCTGAGGGTCCCCGAGCCACATTTTCAATGATCACATTATTCATATTCCCGAGGTGAAAAAATATCCCAGCAAGGAATTCTGTCTGGCCTTGTGTTTCCTCCTTCTGCAGAGGAGGCTGCAGCTCTGCATTTCTGATGTCAAATTTGACCACATTCAGAAAGTTTCTGTCTCCAGGTGGAATTCAGTCTATTGACACAGTTGGATTTTTACAGCACTGTGAAACATTAACCACTTCCTCTCCTCCTCCCTAACTCTTGACCTGTCATTTAGGGGCAAAACTCATTTACACCAATCAAAACCTGAGTAATGACATGTTTTTTCAGCGAGGCAATTTTTGATTTACACCCCCTTAAGAGCAGAATTTGCTCCTGAGTGCTCTCCTTCCTTTCAGCCTCTTCCTGCCCAGTTAAAACATTGGAGTTATTGTAGCTCCCACATTAAATCCCAGCAACCTGGAGGTCAGGCAGTCCTAGACCATTGTGGTAAATATATCAACTCACCCTGAAATAGATCTGCCTTTCATCAGATTCTTCTTTAATGAGGTAAGAGATTTAATTTCACGGTTAAAAAAGTAAAATGAAATAAAGGACATGTGATACATGAGCAACTCCATTAGACCCCGCAAGGAAATGGGAATTGCCAGACCAGGTCTAGACAGCAGCACAGGCAGCGTCTCTGAAATGGTTAATTATGGAACAAATAGCTCACTTTGAGTACTGCCTTGAGAAAACTCCTTCAGTCCAGGGTCTGGAGAGAAAATTCCCTTTGTAGTGAGTGCATCCTATTCATTCTCACCTTGGCAAAGTGCACTTAAAAAAAAAAAAATAAGGTGAAAGGACTGAAACAAGAAAGTTTTTGGGGTTTTTTCTGGGTGTTTTTTGTGTTTTCTTTTATTTTTTTATACATAGTACAGAAAGTATTAATTCCCTGGATTGCTTTCAGAAGAGGAATCCTGAAAGACTCCTGTTGTTCCTCTCAGTATTGCTCTTACACCAACTGCATCCCTTGCAGCCAGCTCCTGGACAGGACATGAGTTAAGCTGGAAAACCCAGAACGTTCTGTATGTTCCCTGCTCTCATTTCTGGGCTGTTTGCTTTTGTCTGTCAGTCGATGCAAAGAATGTAAAATAATCCTTTTCCTCTTTTACTGTGGATTATTTTATTCATCTGTACCACAGCGCTGGAACAGGCACAGGTGCCAAGAGTCACTTCCAAGATTATATTTTAACAACTTCCTCAAGTGTCCATTAGCCTGCAGATGCAAATTGCTTCACTGAGGCACTGCTTGTTACTCTCTCTGTACTTATTAAATCTAATTTCTGGATCTGAGACCCCCTGAATCCAAGTTTCTGCTGTCTGGGCCAGCTGCTGAAAGGAGTAAATTCTATTGCGCTGTCCCTCTTCAATTGTAATGTCTTTAAACAAACACAGCTCACAACTGAGAGCCCTAAGGAATAAAAAAACCATATTTTTCCCAATTCCTTGTCTGGCTGCCTCCTTGAGGAGCTTCTTACTTTGAAGTTTTCCAGTGTTGTAGGACTGTGGCACCTCCACTAAACAGGACATGGGCTTGCTTATACCTGCTCACACTATTGACTCATTAAAAACCTTTATTAAGCCTCTTAACTGGAGTGAGTAATGTTGCACTCACACTGCTGACTGTGTGCTAGAGGCAGAGTGGGTGCAGCAAGAGTTAATCTGCCCCTGGCAGCCCTGTCTGGAGGTGGGGAGCAGGGATGGGAGGGGGCACAGGCAGGGAAGATCCCATCTGGCTCTGGGGGATCCTCTCTGTGCTGCCTCACCTGAGGGAAGAGCAGGGACTGAACAGCTCCTGTCCTCACTCAGTAGGGCTGAGCATCCTCTGCCCCAGAGGAAAATTATTCCATTGTGGCTGCTCCAAGGATCTGAGATGCTCCAGCTCACTTCCTTATAATGTCCAGATTCCAGAGGTGGGCTCCTAAAGAGGAGGATGGTGCCTTTCCTTGGAAAAGGAAGCCCCCAAGCCCATCTGGCAGTTCTTTGAGCATACAATATCGTTGTAATTGCCAAATGTTTTCCTCCTGGCTTTCCTTGGGATGGGCAGGCAGGGGAGCACCTGTGGATGATTGGGAACGGGGATTTGTCTGCAGGTAACTGGGCCAGGCAGCAGCAAAGTCCACGCAACCTCCAAATCCCAGCCAGCCCAGTTGGGATCGGGATGGATTTTTCACACCTGTTTCTCCAAATTCAATCATAATAAAAAATTCCATGCAAGCCCAAAGAAGGCAACATTCCAGTAACATTTTGCTTTTACTGACTGAAATTTCCCGTAAGATGGGCCTCTGGCTGTAGTGTGGAAAATGTGTCCTCACTCGCTTCCCCCCAGCCTTCTCCAGAGGCTCTGCCTGGGCTTTGTCCCTGCCAGGGCTGCCCCGGGCTCGGGCATGGCTGCTCCCTGAAGTCAGAGCCACCACTGTCCCCAGCAGCACTGGGAGTGGGGACTCTGTTCCAAGGGATGTTTCTACACCCTGGGTCACTGCATTACACAGCAAATTGGGAACAGGCTCTGCTCGTGTAGAGAGAACGGGGGGGAAGTGAAAATAAAATAAAAACAGAAGTCACAATGCTATCAGAGAAATATGTGTGAAGTCCCCAAGTGCTCCTGAACCTTGGCCAAAAGCCAATTTGAAATCCCAGACTCCTGATGTGCTGAATTCCCACCCCACTGCTCCTTTTCTTTGTAGTTTATTTTTATTTAGCAACACATAGTGAGATACAAACTTTTTTGTTGCCATGTTGAGGTGGTGGAAAACTCCAGCAGGAGGCCATGGGCTGAATTTGGCTATAATTGACTGGAATTCATGACATGGGAGTATCTTTTGTTGGCTTTACAGAATGGAATCACTTCCTAACTGTAATGAGCAATCTTGGACAGGATCATTTTGGGATAGTAAAGCCCTGGCTGTTACACAAGAGCTTCTAAAGCTCCTTGCACAACGGGCTCTGTAAAAAGCTTTTAGGAGAGAAATAAAATATTTGGAATTTGATACCTATGGAGGTTCTGACTTCTCTCTGTTCTCCAGACATCAGTCTCAGCCTTGTGGGAGGCACTGCCTTTGCCAGAATAAATGCAGTTTAAAACAACAGCAGTACTAAAACCCTCATATGCAGACATTTGTCCTAAAAATTATTTTAGATGAAAAAACTAAACTGCACTCTCACAAATCAGGGCTGTTCTGGAGAGGAAAAATTAAATTAGAGATCTTATTCACAGCAGAAGAAATTTTTTTTTGTTGTTGTTAAATAATTTTTCTGGGCTAAATAGACGAATGGAGATACAATTCAGCATCATAAAGTCACCCCAGGACATATCCAGATCTTAGTTGCATGCTTGCCATTTGTTTAGGACCAAAAAACCCCTTGATTTTACCACTTCATAACAACAAGACTTTTCTGCTGTCTTGGTCATTTTGGAAACAAAGGTATTGTTAAATTATTGATGTGTAATATCAGCAGGAAAATTTAAAAAAGGAAATGTCAGTTCTTTTGTGTCAGAACTTGTGCACTCAGTCAACTTCAATGCTGTAAATGAAGTTTAGGAGGAGTATTTGTACAACACTATCATACCACTGGCACTCAAACAATGTGGGGATAAAAGGATTGTATTCAGAATAAAAGGAGCTTACATGATGTCTATTGTTGCACTGTCATAAAATCAACCTTGTTTTAATGTGCAATGATTTGGATTATTCTCTCCTGGAGGTTTGCTTTATTTGCTGGCTCTGAAACAAAGATAAATGTGGGGTGAGAAAGCTGGTTATGAGCAAGAAAAAAGTTTGAACTAAATTTGCTCTTGTGCTGTTGATGTTGAGAGAGCCCCAGATTTGTGAGGAAGTCGCAGGGTGTTTCTGGGGTTTGGAGAATGCAGGGAAGGCAGCTGGTATAAGGAGAAGTCAGTCAAGCTTTATCCTGGTTTAGTCTGGTGTATATTTTTCTTTTTCTGTGCTATTTGGTGGACTCTGCTCTCAGTCTAAGCTGGATGTGAAGAACAAAAGGATTGCTCTGGGCTCAGTTACAAACTTCCAGGTTTTTTTCTCAATTCATGACAAATCCTCTGTCTCATTCTTTTTTTTCTTCCCCCTCAAAATTCTTGCTAGGCTGGATTTCCAAAGGCCCAGCAGTGACGTCAGCAGTGAGCTCACGCATCCGAAGAAGTCTGGGATTACAGCTGTGTTTAATAAAATCTGAGTTAGCTATAGAGAATGTAAGTAAGCTAAATCCCATCTGCTTTGAGGTTTCCCTTTGGTCCCAGAAGAAGCCAAATGCAGGATATGAGCAGAGGTGTCCAGGCTCCTTCCGGAAATGCTGGGGGAAAAGGCAAGGAAAGAGGGGCTCCCTCTGCTCCTCTGCTCTGGTTTGGTGACGTGACCTCAGCTGTTGTGGAAGAGGTTTTACAGGGACTTCTGTGAGCCAGAGAGAAATTCAATAAGAGGATCCATGTTTAACCCTGGAAGAATTTTCTACCAAGGTCATTGACATAGAAACCAAGAAAGAAAGAAGGAGAAATAAGAGAAACCTGCAACTGCCTGTTCCAATGAGCACTTTGTTTGTTTCTGTGACCAATGAGTAAAGTGTAAACTTATGAGTTTGTAAGAATGTATAAAAAGCATACAGGCTAGAATAAAAACAGGTTTGAAGCCTTCTGAAAATGGAGTGTGTTGCTTTGTATTGTGACCATCTCAACTATGACAAGCTGTGAGCAGAGAGGGGAGGGCAGAAGGAGCTTCATTCAGCTCCCCTCACTGCTGCTTTTCAGCTTCTTTTGTCTACCTCTGTCAAGAGGGATTGAAGCTCTCGAGATGATATTTCACATTCAGGCTTAGGTGTTTATTATTTCTAATCCGTATTACAAGTGGTGACTTCTACAGCATTCTACCAACAAGGAAGGGCCTTGGGACGCTCGAGAGCGTCCACAGGAGGCAACGAGGCTGGAGAGGGGCTGGGAACACAAACCCTGTGAGGAACCACTGAGGGAGCTGGGGGTGCTCAGCCTGGAGAAAAGGAGACTCAGGGGTGCCCTCATCACTCTGCACAGCTCCTGAAAGGTGCCTGTGCTCAGCTGGGGCTGGGCTCTTTCTCCAGGCAGCACTGACACAACCAGAGCACACAGCCTTCAGCTGCACCAAGGGAAATACAGGTTGGATATTAGGAAAAAGTGTTTTACAGAAAGAGTGATAAAGCTCTCTGGAATGGCTGCCCGGGGAGGTGGTGGAGTCACCATCCCTGGGTGTGTTTAACAAAGCCTGGATGTGGCACTGGGTGCCAGGGTTCAGTTGAGGGGTTGGGGCTGGGTTGGACTCGATGGTCTTGAAGGCCTCTCCCAACCTGGTCATTCTGTGAATTCTGTGAAAAAGCTACAAAATGGCTAACTAATTCTTGTTACAAGGTCTTTTAAGGCTAAACTATCCAATTAAGAAATGACACCTAAATTATTTTCACTTTTAACCCAATAACTAATCACTTGAAGTCTGCAATGTGGACTTTTCTGTCCAATTACAAAATACCACCCAAACCCATGGAGAAGAAGGAAGAAGAACGTGAAGAAGAAGAACCAGCCACCACCCTAAAACCTCCATCCTTCCCCATATATATTGCTATAATCTAAAACGTTAAACTCTAAGTCTTCCAGCCAGTGATATTACACACGTCTAATCAAACTCCACACCCAAACTACACAGNCCATGTTTAACCCTGGAAGAATTTCCTACCAAGGTCATTGACATAGAAACCAAGAAAGAAAGAAGGAGAAATAAGAGAAACCTGCAACTGCCTGTTCCAATGAGCACTTTGTTTGTTTCTGTGACCAATGAGTAAAGTGTAAACTTATGAGTTTGTAAGAATGTATAAAAAGCATACAGGCTAGAATAAAAACAGGTTTGAAGCCTTCTGAAAATGGAGTGTGTTGCTTTGTATTGTGACCATCTCAACTATGACAAGCTGTGAGCAGAGAGGGGAGGGCAGAAGGAGCTTCATTCAGCTCCCCTCACTGCTGCTTTTCAGCTTCTTTTGTCTACCTCTGTCAAGAGGGATTGAAGCTCTCGAGATGATATTTCACATTCAGGCTTAGGTGTTTATTATTTCTAATCCGTATTACAAGTGGTGACTTCTACAGCATTCTACCAACAAGGAAGGGCCTTGGGACGCTCGAGAGCGTCCACAGGAGGCAACGAGGCTGGAGAGGGGCTGGGAACACAAACCCTGTGAGGAACCACTGAGGGAGCTGGGGGTGCTCAGCCTGGAGAAAAGGAGACTCAGGGGTGCCCTCATCACTCTGCACAGCTCCTGAAAGGTGCCTGTGCTCAGCTGGGGCTGGGCTCTTTCTCCAGGCAGCACTGACACAACCAGAGCACACAGCCTTCAGCTGCACCAAGGGAAATACAGGTTGGATATTAGGAAAAAGTGTTTTACAGAAAGAGTGATAAAGCTCTCTGGAATGGCTGCCCGGGGAGGTGGTGGAGTCACCATCCCTGGGTGTGTTTAACAAAGCCTGGATGTGGCACTGGGTGCCAGGGTTCAGTTGAGGGGTTGGGGCTGGGTTGGACTCGATGGTCTTGAAGGCCTCTCCCAACCTGGTCATTCTGTGAATTCTGTGAAAAAGCTACAAAATGGCTAACTAATTCTTGTTACAAGGTCTTTTAAGGCTAAACTATCCAATTAAGAAATGACACCTAAATTATTTTCACTTTTAACCCAATAACTAATCACTTGAAGTCTGCAATGTGGACTTTTCTGTCCAATTACAAAATACCACCCAAACCCATGGAGAAGAAGGAAGAAGAACGTGAAGAAGAAGAACCAGCCACCACCCTAAAACCTCCATCCTTCCCCATATATATTGCTATAATCTAAAACGTTAAACTCTAAGTCTTCCAGCCAGTGATATTACACACGTCTAATCAAACTCCACACCCAAACTACACAGCCAGTGCTATCATTCAATTTTGGAAGCCTTCTCCACAGCCCCAGGTCAAATATAGCATTTTCTCGCAGGTCTGTGCCCTTCAGCACAGAAAGTTTAAAATTCTCAGCATCCAGGATTCCAACACCTCACTGCCAGGGAAATGGGGTCAGAGCTCTGGGAACACACAGCAGCTCCTCTCCCCTTGCTGATTCCACTGAAATCCCAGATAAATGGGGCAGCAGCAGGATCTGGGCTGTGCTCCCCTCTCTTCACAGCTGGAGATGAGCAGCTCCTCAGCCTCCACAGTTCTGAGGGCTCCTGTGAGGGAGGGGGGATGATTATGAGCTGGATCTTGGCAATATTTAGCAATTTGGATGTGATATTGCAGATGGACAGGAGGAAATTCAGATTTAAAAAAAGAGAGGAGAGAGAAACTACTTTAAACTTTCCACTCAAAATCAAGATAAAGCTGGGAAATCCAGTGGAAATTCCCACAAGTCTGCTTTTCCTTGACCATGTTTTTTTGTTGTGTTATCAAGCAGTCAGGAAATAATCAGAAAAATTTAGCCATAAAAGCCTCCTTGTTAGTAACTGAGGAAGCCAAAATTATGCTTTAATTATATGCATCTATTGTTCCAGCCAGCCTCCTGCCCCTGGGATTTTGCTCTTGAACATGAGGTTCTACATCCAAAGTTTAGTTCTTCCTTGGAAAATTACAGACCAGTTCCAAGTTTCACAGAAAACTCCTGTGCCAGTGCTGTGCTCACACAGCTCTGCTGGCTCCTCTCTGCTCTTTCTGGGACCCCTTCACCTTCTGCTGCCTGCAGAGGCTGAGAATTGCACAGCAAATTCCTCACTTCCCCTGATGGCTTTATCTGCTGGATGGGGAGGTTAAATATCCCTTTTTTTTCCCTAATCTGTGACCATGGTTTAATGCTTTAAAACAATTTTAGGATATGCTTTGGGGGCCAGAGACTTCAGTGTCTAAGGCCAACACAAACAGGTTTTCAGTTATTTGGGGATTTTTCTTGTCTTCTCAGCCACACCTAGAGATTCTCAGCATTGCACAGATGGCTTTCTTCTGGGGGAGGTTTTTCTTTTTACTCAAAGGACAGGCAGACAGACAGACAGACAGGCCCCTTCTGCTCTTATTAGAGTGAATCGAATAGAAACCATGGGATCCCAGACTGGTTTGGGCTGGAAGGGTCCAGGCTGGATGGAGCTGTGGTCTAGTGGAAGGCAGGGAGATGGAATGAAATGAGCTTTAAGGTCCCTCCCAACCCAAACCACTCTGGGATTCTGTGGATTCCCATCAGGTTTTCTATCAAATGGATGCTCAGGTGTGCTCACATCTGTTTGTGCTGTATAATTATCCACTCTTTGGCCTTCACTAGCAGCAGGAATCCTCTTCCCTGTGGGGCACATGCTGGTTTTCATCATATTGGAACATGTTTCCTCTGGAATGGATAAGAACTACGGATTTCTGCCTTGCTGTTTTCCTTACTTAAGCTTCAGTCGGGAAACTGTGCCTGCAAGACATTTAGGGATATGTTTAACATGATTAGCTGCAATTTTGACACCAACAATCTTAAAAACATGATTGCAGTAAAGTGCATGTAAGTATTTTGGGATATGTAGAAGCACTTGAGCATTTTTATGAAGCCAAGCACTTAAAGGGTACAAATTGCTGTGGCACAGGATAAAACCTTTTCAGCAGCTGAGTTGTTTTCCCTGTGCCATCTCTGGATTAAACACTCAGCAGTGATGCTAACAAGCTGATAAACTTTACACCAGCCCACAGATAGAGCTTCACTTTCTCCCTCAGTCCTCAGGGATTTGATGTTCTCTTTTTTGTCAGTTTTCATACCTTGGTGCATAGCCAAAGCCATATTCTGTCACATAAACTTCTAATAAATCTACTGCAAATATGATAAAAGCCAAAGAAGTCACTCTGTCTCACCAAGTCTGACACCAGCAGTTTGCATGGAAAATATTTATGTACCAGCATAGTCGTCATTGTCTATTTATTCTTTTCATTTTGATTTTCCTCGAGGGAGTTTTGCCCAGAGATTATCTTTGTAAATGTTTGTGATATCACTAACAACACATTTTTTGTCTGGTGATTATCAGTGTGCTGATGCCTCTCTTGAAAAGGACTTTTATTTTATGGATCAGGGAAAGGGAGAATCAAGGTCAGGTCCCACTCTCAGGTGTCCCTCAGCTTTGGGACACTGACGTGACCAGAGAGCTGGAAATAACTTTCTTAAATACCAATATTTGCACAATTCCTGCTTGTTTGTCATTAAGCCTGTGGCTTCCCAGGTTGGCAAACACAGCCAGGACACTGTCAGCTCTTTGGAGAGGCTGAGGGGGGTCTGTCCCAACCCCAGGCACTGCACAGCCCTGGTGGATCTGTCCCCAACAGCTGCTTCCTATTTCTTCATTCAGGGAATGAATGCAGCCCTTGGGAAATGCCCTGGTACAAACAAGAAATACAAATAACAGAGGAAATTTCCTTCTACTTTTTGGAGATCATCTCTTAAAAATTCCAAAATTGTCAAGTATTTTTTTTGTTTGTGTTTTTAGTATTTGGTATGATATTTAATATATCAGTGAATATTATGGGACGTTGCCTTTACAGTTTTTTTATTTCTGCAGCAGTTGTAAACTTGCACCTTCAGTCTCTGCATTTTCTTTAGCTCAGACTTCCCCAGGGTTAGGAATGAGCTTCTGCATTCTCTGATCCCAAACCTGTGGGCACCTTTTAACATGGGTTGCAAGTGTCAGGATCAATCCCTCCCCAAATTAATGTTGTCTTCAGCATGGTAGTCTGACCACTATTCATAGTATTTGGGAAGGATCTATCAATATATAATTATATAAATTATAATTATATAAATGAGTGTTTCCACTAGAAAAGTGGCCAAAAGTCTGCCGTGTTTAGAAGCCCTTCTGAGCCATCACACCAGGGAAGGGGGAATTTTAGTGTAGAAATAACATGAATTATTGCAAATAGATATTTAAAGCAATAATTGAGATGTTTTCTGGGGAAGTAACCTGAAGTGTCTTGTTTAATTGTGTTAAGTGGTTGTAAGGAAATGCTCTCATAAAAATCAGTTTGTTTGCAAACAATTGTCAAAGAAGAAGCAGCAAATGGTTTTCTGCAAATTCCTGGGAAACCAACAGAAAAGTAGCAGATAAGGTGGTAATCCAAGAGCCACAGTTTTAGCAGGATTGCTGGAATATTGCTCAATATGAACCACAATTAACTGAGCTGTATTTGGCTACAGTAATAAAGGAATGAAGGCAATGCAGGTGGAAAGACAAAAGCATTTTGATCTTGGTTCTGTGCCAGGAAAACCTTGTGAATATGGTCTGGAAAGACAGAAAATTTAGGGAAAGGATACTCAGTGAAAAAGGGTCAAAGAAATTGACCTAAAATCATCAGTCTTAAGAATGGAGCACAGAAAGGATCTTAAAGTCTCCTTAAGGATCAGCCCTGTGATATCAGAGTCTCTCTTTAAATCTTGATTTTTCCTCTTTCTCTTGCAGATAAAGGAGTTGTTTTCAGCAGGATGGTTTCCTTGGGACTCAGCAGGGGCTGTTCTCAGGCTCCTGCTCTGTGCCCTGCCCTGCTCCGTGCTCACATCCCTGAGGCTGCTGAGCTCCAGGAGCTCCCAGGGGTGCCCAGGGTGGGATTGTTGGGGAGTCTGTGCAGGGCCAGGAACTGCTCTGGATGATTTTTGTGGGTCCCTTTCCACTCAGGATATTCTGTGATTCTGTGATCCTATTCTAACATGAGTTTTCTCTGATAAATACATTTCCTTCCAGCCACAAGCACTGAATGCTCCTAAAATTGTTCATCTCTTGCCATTTATGCTTCAGATGTTGTATTCCAGTGGCTCACTGCATCCTCATCTGTGTGCTCCTGAAATTGGCTGCACTCTGTGCATGGCCAAAGATTCTCAGGCTCCACTAAGGGTGTGTTAATTCACATTCAGGGCAGCTTTCACTCTCAAATATTCTGCTACAAAGCAGATTATTCCTAGGGCTGGGTGAACCAGCACAGGTATTAAATTGGAACTAAATCTGTGTAATTTACCTGTAAATTACCTGTGTTGTAACAATTTTGTCCCAAAGTAATAATGAGGAGGTTTTTTGCATTTCACTAATATTTCCCCAAACCATTAGTTGATCTCTTTTAGGCTTTCATAAATATCAAGCTATTCCTAGATTTGTCTATAATTTATGACTTTCCATAGATCTTTGAATTTCATCCCTAACACTGACTTGCAAGACCATAAAACCACAGCAACAAACTCCAGCATATTCAGCTCGGTGTTCATTTAATTTCTCCCTGTTCCTTTCATTTAAAAAAAAAATCAATTTCTATCCACATTCATCTAATGAAAGAGGGCACCGCAGGGCACAGAATCCAGTGCTGGCCCTGCTCGTTAGAGATCACAACCTGGAGCTAACTTTCTGATTAAAATACATTTTCCCTGTTCTTTCATGTTATCATTTGTTTCTGACTCAGCCAATGGTTCAATGTTTGCCACAGACTGTGATTAAGGATGGGTGAGCCCAAAAAAGATAAAACAAGAACAAGCCTGAACTCTTACCTGGAACTTATCTCCCGTGGCTTTTTTTTTTTTTTTTTTTTTTAAGTCAGGTAAGTGGGTGGTGAATTATTGGAGGAAAAATTAGTTTAACTTTTGATTCAGCAGCTGTTGGTGGAAAAAATGGCATTAGCAAATGCTCCCAAAATAAATCCCACAAGTTTCTTCCATCAGTTTGATTTTATCTTGTGTAGACTTGTGTGTATGGACAGGGAAATAAAGTGTTTTGTGAAAAAACTACTGAAATAAGAGACAGGAATTGGTTTATTGTATGGAGAACTGTCATTTCTTGAGTCCCATTCTCATTTTATTGGAAAAATTGAGTTACATCTCCCATGCAGGTTTTGGTCTTCAGTAAATACTTCATTGCATTAGAAATCATCCTTAAATCACAGAATATTCTGGGCTGGAGGGGGCACAAAAGGATTGAGTCCAGCTCTGAAGTGAAGGATCAAACAAGCTCAGGGTTATTTCACACCCTGAATTGAAGCAGAGCTGGCCCAGCCTGGCTGCAGGACCAGCTGGTGAAGATTCTGAGAATTATACATAAAAATTGGAGACCTGCTGATGACTCTAGTCAGCAACCCCACTGCCTTTGGGGTTGGTGAAGATGCCCAGAACAAGACATTCTTCTAAGAAATCAGCACTCAAGGAGGGTCCAATGCCTTTAGCAGGAATTAAGTAACATTTCTGACCCTCCTTTCATCACATGCTCATTTCTTCTCTGAGGGCATGACTGTTATGAAACCCAGCATTTCACAAAATTAATGCAGAAATTGGAAATGGGTGTTGATATTTGGAAAAGAATGAAATTTATGCTGTGCATGGGGAGCTTGGGGTGAGCTCAGTGATATAACCAGACATAAGAGGAGGCACAGGGGGGTCAATGTTGTACAGGAAAGCCACAGCAAGGAAAATTTAAGTAGTTCAGTGGGCAAAAAAGCTCTGCATTTTATGGTCTCCTAAAATAGTCAGAATTTCAGCATCAGGGATTCCCTCATCCTTTTCTAAACGTGTAGGATTGGTAGTGCTGTGGAGGAGCAAAAAGGAAAAAATCCTGAACCACACAATCAGGGAATATCCTGAGCTGGAAGGGACTGAAGGGATCACCCAGCCCAGCTCCTGTCCCTGCCCAGACCCCCCAACAACCCCACCCTGGGCATCCCTGGCAGCGCTGTCCAAAGGCTCCTGGAGCTCTGGCAGCCTCGGGGCCGTGCCCATTCCCTGGGGAGCCTGGGCAGTGCCAGCACCCTCTGGGGGAAGAACCTTGCCCTGAGCTCCAGCCTGATCCTGACACAGCTTCACACCCTTCCCTCATAGAGTGATGTGCCCGTGGAGCCAGGGAAAGGCCAGCTGGGAGGAGATGTGTTCAGAGAGGAATATCACCTGAAATTCCCAGGCAATCCATTTTAATCCTTATGAGCATCTTTGCTCCTGAGGAGGATCCCAGGAGCAGAAGTTTGTGCTTTCATGGCCCTCAGACATGTTTGGGTTAGTCTTACTTTCTAAACCATCCAACAGAAGAGTGATTTCATCTTTCATCCTGGAAGACAGACCTGAAAAAGCAGAACCCAAGGGAAACAGAAATCCAGAGCACAGCGGGCTGGGGTACAGGATTTTAGCATTAGGAGGAAGGAAATCCATCCTAGTGAGAATTCTTTAACTGTGATCTTCTCTTTTTTGCCACAAGCCCCAGGTTCCAGGATAGTCAGAGACAACAAAGAGCCCTGGAAAAGTCCCAGCCGAGTGCTCTGTGTGTCACTGATAGCTCCGGGTTGGGAAGCAGGGAAGCCCTGAGCCTCACAGAAGTGCTTGGGTTATCTGTACACACAGACAGCCACGTAATCTCTTTTTATCTGATCTGAGAAGAAAGGGAATCCCTCCTGTGTTGTCCTCTTAGGGCTTTTATCTCTCCTATTTTAGTTTGGGGTTTTTTTGTTTGTGTTTTTTTTAACAAAGACTCAGGCAATGACTCTGCTCACTTTTCTCTTGAATTCCCCACGCTTCTGCCTCCAGCTCTTCAGAGCAGGAGGGCAAAAGGATGAAAAAGAGATCACAACTTGAAAAATGGGGATATGCCAGATCCTCTGTTTGTGTAAATCTGAATTTTGCAGTTGATTCCAGTGGAGTGGAGTCTATTTACACCGACATTAAACCCATTAATTTCTGTAGGAGTCCCTAGAATTTAAACCCTGGTTGTGATTCTCCCGATTTCAAGTAAACTTGCTACTATTTCACAACGTTCAAATAATGGGGGTGAGGGGATTAAAATTCCTGATAATGCACTCTGCTGATGCTGTAGGGAAAATATTCTGCTTTCTGAGTCATTTGCCCTGAGCTGACTTTCTTTTTGAATGGTTCAGGGGGTTTCCTTCTTTAGCCATAAATTGGATGCAAATTCTTTTTGTGTGTGTGTGTGTGTGTGCCTGTGGATGACAGCGTGAGTGTGTGAGTGTGTGCGCGCCTTTCAGAAGCCACGCCAGAGAGAGAGAGAGAGAGAGAGGCTGTTCCTTTAAAGCAAAACTGAAAAAAAAAATGCCTTCAGGCATCCTATTACAGTGGAACGAGCCAAGGATCAGGATTTGCAGCTCAGCTATATAAACCCAGCAGAATCTGGCTGCTCTGACCAGTTTGCCTTGCTGTCAAAGCTCGCTGCCTTGCGCTCGCACACGGCACCGGACAACGCAACTTCACCGAGTTTTGACAGGACGGCAACAAAGTCAGGAGAGCCCAGCTGGCTTTGAACACCGTATTTATTTCATGGAGGCTGCTCACAGCGGGATCTAAGCTCTGTCAGAGTCTCTAAGGTAAGTCTGCTTCCTCCCTGAATGAAAAAGTCCTCTCGCACACAAGTTTGCAGTGACCCTGTGCTCTGGCATCGCCCTCGTGGCTGTGACTGCCAGGTCAATGGGCAGGGATCCTGTTAGGGAATCATTTGGGATTGGAGCATGCCTGCCTCAAAGTCTGTCTGCATTGTCCAGTGCAGCAATGTCAGAAATGTCTCGATGACATCCACCCGACCCAATGAATGAATGGAGCAGGAGCTGGCTGGGTGCTGGACATCCACATAGAGCCCAGATTGACAGGCAGGGCAGGAAAGCAGATTTGGGATTTCCTCTTGGCTCCTGTAAATGTTTCCCCCAGCCTCACCTCGAGAACCAGACTAAATCCACTCACAGGTTTTAACCCTCCCAAGCACAACTCTTCTTGTGCTCCTGCCTGTGACTGATGAGAGCCAGGCCCTTCTTGCTGGGCATTTGCTGTCCCCACACTTTTTTTTTTGCATCAAAGCCTTTGTCACCTTCCTCCCTGCCCCCACTGGGCTCCAGTTTCTTTTAAAAGTCTGGTAATATTAACCTGCAGTGGGGAGCAAAGCACAAAGGAAGATTCAACTGGTATTTTATTACTCCTGCTTTGCTGTGTGGGTTCTGGGAGCGGGAGGGTGAAATTCTCCATCCTCATGGAAAAACCCAGGCACTTGCTCTGTGTCTCAGCTCCTTGCTCCCTGGTGCACTGAGATTTTCTGCATGACTGTGTCTGCACTTACCAGCGAGGCTCAAATTGGCTTAAAAAGGAGAAGCTGGCTGGGAGAAGGTGAACACACTTAGATTCATTTAGGAGCTAAACTCACTCACTCAAGACTTTGTGTTACATCACCTTTGCAGAGTTTTCCCTGCCTGATTTTTTGTCTGGCTACCAGGACAGAGAAGTTTTTGGCAGTTAATCTAAACTTCTGAAAAGTCTGTCTCATACTATGGAAAGGAATGTTCAGATTGAAATGATGGTGATGTGTTGTGTTGCACAGTGGAAATATAAAATTTAAAAGCAAAATAAAAACACTTATAAAAGATTTTTTTCATTAAAAAAAAGAGAAAACAATGAGGTGGATACGACTCTATGATCTGGGTAAAAGCCTTGCTGTCCAGCTGTTGGGTTTGGTTTTCTCTCCTGGTTTAATTTTTTAAGACCATATTAAATATTGGGAATTCATTTTACACACTTTCTGATTAATGTGACGTGTGGGGGTTGTTTTATTGTGCTGGGTTTGTGCATTTGCCTTTTAAAGGTGTGAAATCATGGAATGGTTTGGGTTGAAAGGGACCTTGGAGATCATCCAGCTCCAGCCATGGGCAGGGACACCTTTCACTAGACCAGGTTGCTCAGTTTAGGGGTGCTGGAGTCCAAAAATGAGGTGGACAATGGGGATTAGGGACCATCCTTTGAATCCTAGGGAAACTTGCAGAAATGTGATGGCTTTTGGGTTGTTGGGAAAGCAGGAGCAAATTGAATCTGAAGAAGTTTGACCAGGTGAAAGTGTTTAGCCAAGAGAAGATAACTGGTCTGTCTGCAGCTCAGCTGCCCTGGCAGGGAATTTGGGGAGCTGCTGGAAGAGCTGTCAGGGTGTTCCCAGTGCAGGTGCTGCCCCGTGCTCAGGGAAGGATTTGCACCTGAACTGAGCAGGGCGATGGGACAGGAGTGACAAGGGCTGTGCCTCCCATCACTGACCCAGTCACAGTCACTCTCCCAAATACCAAACTGGCATTCACTTCCCATATTTTTTGCTCATTAATTTTATCCTCTGGCTCCTTTCAGCCCAGAGAAATTTCTTTGCAAGTCCCAGCCCTTAATCCTGTCACTACAGTTACTTTATCAGTGTTTCCAGAGCTGTGGAAGAGCCAAAGGATCTGCTGCAAAGCCCCCAGCCTGCAGATGAGAATGTCAGGTCTCCTCTGGAGAGAAAGCACAAGTTCTGCTACAGAAATCACTGATAGTGGTCAAGGGCACATGGAAAACACAAACAACCAGACCCAAATCTCCTGTTGAAATAGTGATGCTTAATGGTGTTAGAACTTCCTAGGAAAACCCCTAAACACAGGCTAAAATGTGCTCCACAAATTCTGAGTAACTGTTAGCTGGAGACTTTTTGAAAGCCATCCTCTTTTATTATCCCAGCTGTTTAAAATGGAATAATTTCTCCTCAGCATTCACTCAAACTTAACTATCATGTTGCTCTAACATCATTTCTAAAGGTGTTTGACGTTCAGCTTTTTTTCATATTAGTGCTTTTTATAAAATACCTAAAAAAAGCCAAAGACTATTCATGGGTGAAGACGTTCTGACTTGCTATAAAGATACTGTCAAAGTTTGTTCTTGAGCATTGTCTCACTTTTTGATAAGAAAATGAGATTAAATGGCAGGGTCTGTGCCTTTTGGGACTCTCATCCTTTTCAAGAGTCAGGCAGAACTAAAAAGCAGAAGTGTCTGTGGAACAGTGATGCTGCTTTGGAGCCAGAGCTTTAACCCTTTCATCCCTCTTGGCCAAACCATTTGGAAAACCAGCTTGGGCAGTTCTGTGTTGCTTTCCTGGTACAACACCACGGTGCTTCTGTCTACCCAGCCTTATAGGATGTGTCTAAAGGTTTAAGTGGTGCTGATGGCATTTAAAGGTCCTGGGTTAGACAATGGGTGTCTGGTGCAAGTGGATGTGAGGGAGAACCAGTTCCCATCCAGTCCTGTATCCCTGGTATCCCTGGAGGAATATCACCTTTGGAAGGAAGATTAATGCAGAGGGTGGTGTCTGCTTTGTTATCAGCTACACATCCACCTGTCCTACCTCTGTGCCACAAAAAATCCAGAGTGCTTAAATAATTACTCTCATTTGAAGCGTGTGACTTGATAAATTCCTCCTTGGCCTCGTGCCATCACAGTCTGCTAAGCTGAAGGGCCACTGACAGTTTTAAGGTCTAGTGGCTCATAAAACTCCAGGCTTAGGAGTGGATGATTTACATCCCTGGAAAGTTCGAAATCTCAGCTTTCCAATAATAAAAGGAATTTGTTTTGAACTCTGTCACTTTGAGATACAGGGCTTTGAGACTGGGCTCTGATTTACCAAAGAGTGCTTTCTCAGACTTAATTACTGGTGCGAGTTTAGCACACCCTGCTCAAAGACTGAGCTCTGATCTAACCCTGTGGTTATAAACTGCAGACATCTGAAACTACTGTAAAATGTAATAGCTGCTGCTCTTAGTGGTTTTAAGGAAGCTGCTGATGTCATATTGCAGAAAAAATCATTGTTGCTGAAGTGGGAAACTAAGGAAGACAGCAATCTAAGTGAAATAAGTTAATATTTTGTCATCTACCAGGCTCAGAAATCTTCAAAACTGCAAGCAATTATAGGATTAGTAACTAATGAGTTCTGGACAGGAAACACCATAACCTGAGGTCAAGAGCTCAAAATAAGGAATGAGTACAGATTCCTTATGAGTTTTTAAGATGCAATTTAGTTCATTAAACTGCTTGATATTGAAAAGGACTTGTTGTCCATGGCTTTGCTTGGTTGATGTTGTAACAATTGCTCTAGCATTTTAGAGCCTCACTGTATGAAGAGTGAAGAGGTTTAATAAATTATTCTCTCTGCCACAGAGAACCTGCAATTCCTATTATTAGCTGTTCACCAAAAAATTCTTTGTATAGTTAAGAGAAAAAGGAAATAAGAAGGCAGTTCTTTGAGGAAGGGGACTGCTGGAAAGCAGAGAAATGAAGAACCCTGAGGGACAATCTTGAGTGGTCACAGTTTCCACCGAGCTCGAGGTTTCTACAAGTGTGAAACCTCCCCTCCCTCAGTGCTCGCTGTCCACTCGTGTGTCTGACCCTCTGGCCAGTCAGAGCTGGAGTTAAAAGCCTTCCACATGTGGGAAAAGTTAGAGACTGGGCATGGTTCCAGCCACTGAAATCCCTGAGTGCATGATGTAACCCCACGGTGTGGAATGGGCAGACTGGGAGGAGGAGTCAGTGGGATCCTGCCTGACAAGAGGTGGCTCTGGAGCCTACAGGAAGTGTCTGGGCATTGAAAAGAAGAATAGATGGGGATTCTTCTGCTAAAAGGGCAAAGTTTGAATGATTTTGTGTCACTTTTTAGCATTGAATGAATGATAGATGTGCCCTTATAACTAGAATTGTCCTTAATGTAAGATTTTCCTGGATTTCTAAATGCACCATTTCTCTCTCCTATCTGGTGCCTGTCCTGTTGCTGACCCAATAACATAAAAAACCCTCCACCTATAGCTTCAGAGAGCATATCTAGATGTAGAATTTGAATAATACTTCTTGATATAAGGTATATGTCCCAACACACCACTCCTAAACAAATGTGAGATTTTGCTGCTCAGGCTGTGGAGTCAACGGGAAATAACTCCCCATTTATGTCCTTGTTTGGCTTATGCATGAGCCAATCACCCAAGACAAATCCATCCTGAGCTGATCTCGTTGCAAGAAATTTCTCCAAGCTCCCATCCTTAATTGTCTGCAGTTTCAATTAAACCAAGGTGGGATGGTGCCAAGTTTTCAGCACTTCCAAGGGGAGAGTCCCGGTGCCCGAATAGGCAGTGGCATTTTGTATTCTTTGGGGAGCGGAGGGCAACGCTGCCAAGTTTGCATTCAGTCATCCATCACATATTAGCCCACTGGAGGTCCATTCTTCCCGAGCAATGGGGGAGCTCTGCTTCCTACTTTGAAAGATTACTCACACAGAAAGCCCTTTCCCCAAACCCAGCCCCACACTGGCCAGAGAAAGGAAGCTTTTCTTCGATTTATACAAGCGCTCGCCTTCCAAACTCCCCACAAAAATGATATTGTTTCATGCTCAGAAAACATATTCTCTTCTGCAATTGAGGAGAAAGTGCAGGGTGGTAGGACAGAAACCTTAAATACAGATTTTTCCTAAAGTGCTTGCTTGAATCTTGGGCTCAACAAAGGTCTATTGTAGTGGCTGCCTCTTCCCATGGCAGCCTGGAGCATTGACTATGTGTGGATAGATATTGGCCAGGAGCCTCCCAGGAGGCTGAAACTGAGAGCCTGGGGAAATTCCATTATAATGATTTTGGCTTTAACCCTGCCCAACGTGCACCAGAACTCGCTAAGCTCATAAGCCTAAGATTGCAAATGCTAATTTTGTTATGGAATTAGGATATTTACCAGAATATTAATCTAAACAGTCTTGATACTTCTTTAAATTTATCTTCTTTTCCACCACGCTGGCAGCACAAAGCTAAAAGAGAACATAAATTTCTTCCTATCCATGAAAAGCAAACGGTGAGATCCTTTCCCTGTGTGCCCAGCAGAGCTGGCTAAAGAGTTATTTCCACCATCAAGGAAAGGCTGGAAAAGGGCTAAAAAAAGCTTTATTTCCTAGACATAAGTTCACTTTCCCTTGCCAAGAAATCAAAAGACTTGGAAAGAGGCAGATTTTGTTGGTCTGTTTATGGTTTATGTCAGGCACAGGATGCAGGCCAGCAGGTGAGAGAGGCTGTGGGCTGAAGACTCTGGGGACAGTGGTTTTGTGCCTCTTTGCTGCGATGAAAAGCCTTTATTTGGACAGGAAAGGGTCACTCTCAGTGTGTGCTGCGCACTTCAGCACCAGCCCTTGGTGGTTATCTCCCTCCTGAGGATTTCATCTTGTCAGGAGCTGTTTGTTGGCCTCTCAAAAGGAGCTCAGTGGCCACTTTGCACTGGCTCTTTGTCTCTCCTGGTTCCTTTGGAAGGCCAGCCTCTTTTGGGTATGCTGAATCCTCCTAAATAGCTTCTCTGTGCTACGGGACAAAGGTCTATGCCAAGAAAGATATAAAGGTAGCTTGTGATCTGCAGGCAGCCCATTCCTCTTGGCCAAGCCAGTGTAATGCATATTTTCCCTTTGCTTGTGGCTTGTACTTCCCTCCTGCATTGCTTGTAGCACAGTAATTCAGGGCTGACTCCCGATGAATGCTGCACACTGTGGGCCACAAGGCACGGGAGAACGGGATACATATGAAGGGAAAGTTCTCAGATCATTTTTCTTACTGAAGGATTTTGGCCATGTAAACAGTTTCCAGGAAAAAAAAACCCGCTGGCATTTCCCATGGTGAGCACTCCTTATGAATGTCCTATCTATTTTTCCAGTTTGGTGGCCAAGTGGAGTGTTTAGAGGAGGATATACCACCTGCAAGCCAGGGAATTTATATTTCCACTGCCAAGTGTTAATTATGCTGTCGACTTAGCCACTTTACAGGTTAGCAAGTCAATCACAGGGAGCCAGCACTCCAAGTGCTGCAGCTCCAGGCTTGATGGAAAGCCTGCAGCACCCAGAGAGCACCATTCTCAAACACATCAGCATTATTTGTTGCTTTATTTGTCATTCTCTGGCTGTTACCTCATATATTGTTTATTTGTCTTAGCAAGAGCGTGTTGGGGTTTGTCAGAAACAAGGAAATTCAGTTTATTGCCACCAGCCATGTGGCAGGGACACTTTTTGGTTGTTCTGATCCCTGACCTTGAACAATTCCAGGGATGGGGAATCCACAGCCTCTCTGTGTTATTTATGCCCTATATATCCTGTAACCCTGTGTCCTAATATCCCAGTAATAAACTAAAAAAAAGGGGATCCTCAATTGAACTAAAAATTGAATTAATTAATTTAACTAAAATTAAATTAATTAATTTAACTAAAAATTGAGTTTGTGGTGTGAAACTCCACCTGGGTGAGAGTTTTCCTGCTGACAGGAGCAATATTGAATTCCCTTTGGTGCGGGGTGTTGGATGTCCATAGAACACACATCTCCTTAACGATGTCTTTGTGCAGAGGATGCCTTGGGCTGCTCCAGTTTGGTCTGTGCTCATATAGGTCATGGAGCAGCACAGGCCAAACCCAGGCTGCCAGAGGGGAAATTAAAACCCATGGAGCATTCTCCATGCCCTTCTTTGCCTTCATTGTCCCCTGGCCCCTCCAGCCTGGCCTGCTGAGGGGATGGGCGTCTCCTGGGCAGACTTCAGGGGCTGCCAGCCAAATTCTCATGTGACACAATGGCATTGATTTCACTGGGGATCTGGTGCTGGGTAATTGAGCTCCATGTCCCTCCTTTCACCATCCCACAGCTCAAATTGCTGCCAGCCCAGGCTTCAGCACAGGCAGGGCTCAAGTCACTGTGGGTTAAGAGAACGAGGTCAGAGCTGGTGGAGGTCTCTCAAGCCTCCCATTAATGTGGCAGTGCCCAATTTGTTACATTTGAGGCAGCAGTGCAGATTTTTGTCCGAGTTCAGTCACGAATCACTGCTCAGGGCTGTGTTTATGGCTGCAATTTCCATTACATTACATAAGTGCCTCTGCTTTACATCAGAGCACTGCAAAACATCCCCAGACTGGACTTTTCAGAAGCAGCCTCCTCTCTTTTTCCAAACGCCTCGCACTCAATTTGTTTCATATCTTGTGCCTCTCATTTATATTTCATTTTGCCTTGCCAAGCCATGGTTGATTTCATTCCATCTTCTCTTCATGAAGTGTTTTGCTCTACTCTGAGTTTGCTACCCTTCCCTGGGTTGCCAAAGATGCAAATTCTTGATGCTACCACATGTGACAGAACTAGGCCAGGCAGATCTGCAGCCCGGGGGCGATTACTGGAAGTCAGATTTCAAGGAACTCCTTCTGTGGTCTTGTGAGTTAGAAAAATGTTCACATTCCTGTGTGTTCGAGGTGCTAGTACCAAGGACAGAGGAGCTCCAGCAGGGAGGAAAAGCTGCCCAGGGAAACTCGTAATTGGTTTAAAAGCAAGGAGCTGCCTGGTGAAGGGTTACCCATCTGCTCCCTCAGCTTCTTTTAAAACCATGCCCGAAGTCTGCTAATGACAGGAATGATAATTCTGGTCCCTAGGAATAGTGCAGGCTTTTATGGCGGAGTTCTGAATAATTTTTAGTTCTTGAATAAGTGTATGGTTAAATCAAAGTAAAATTATAAAGCACATGCAAATATTCATAATGGATTCTGAAAGTACCCTGCTGCCTGCTGACCAGTATCATCTGCAGCAATCCATACAATTAAATACTTTCTGTTATCCCAGGCCAATATAAATGTAAATTGTTCGTGCTCTTAGTTACAGCAAAGCTGTTAAAAGAAGAATTCCACCTCTCTTGCTTCTGTACGTGACATTCCTTCAGCTAAAATGATTTTAAATATGGAAAAGTGTGGGGTTGGGCGTGTGGAGCAGAATTTTGGCTCATCTCTTGCTCCTGACCTCCAGGAGAAATTTGAAAAACAGCTTCCCCAGAGGTGCTGTACAAAGCAGTGCTGTCTCAGTGCCTGTTCACTGTGTATTTGTTTAATATGTCAGTAGTTTATGATTCTTATAAATGATCCTTATTTCTATTGCACAGATTTCACCTGTATTTTTGGTAAATGTATTAATTTGGCATCTAGGTTTTTTTATAGCAGATCAGCTATTCCTTCACCTATTATTATTATATTTATCAAGAGTATTGGTGGCTTATTTATGAAATAAGGTAGGACCTCTCATTATCAGTAAAAAAGATGATGTTTGATACCTAAATCATGAATTTGTGAGACAAATTACACTGGCCAAGTTCCCATCTCCAGGACTGGCTGCTCCTTTGTTCTCAGCAACTCCTGCTTGGCATGAAAGGAGTGGGAAGAAAATTCAGAAGTCTTGAATTTCTGCTCTTCCCATCTCATCCCAAAACCACCTAGAACTTTGTGAAATGGTCTCTGGAAAATTTATAGGTGGTTTTGGAAGCAACAGCATGGAGAAGGGCCTGGAAATGAAGCAGAGCTGTGTGTGTGGAAGGAACGCGAGTTGCCGTGATTCATGTGAGCGAGCACACGAACCTCATGGTCTGAAACTGCATCAGCAAAGCCCTCGAAGTATTTCAAAGCAAAGCCTCCAGAAAATAATGAGCTCCTGACAAAGTGTAACTTGGCAGAGAAACTTTCCAAAGACAAGTTTAGAAAACCGTCGATCTTTTCCAGCTCCGCGTCTTTGCTGCGAGCAGGGAAAAGCCAAGAGCCCCAGCGAATGCTTTTGCTATTAGCAAAGGCTTTATTAAAAGGTACAGGACGTACTTAAGAGGCAGCAGTGGTTTCTGCTGGGAGGTTATGCACAGGAGCTGCTTTTGCTGTGAAAGGGTTTTTTTTTTTTTATATTGGAAAAGGCACTAATTGAGGCTTCTGTGTCTGTGGCAGCTCTGCCATGGCCTGCATTCAATTCCCTCCTCAGCAGCCCAGAGTTCTGCTTGTGTCCTCAGAGAGGGATGGGTAAAAGTCACTCCTGTGCTGGAAATGCAAACAGGGGGTTCAGGCAGAAACCAGGTGTTTCTGCAACCCTGGTTTTGAAAATGCTCAGCTCGTAACTTCATATGAAGGAAAAAGAAGATGCAGCACATTCTCCTTTTATAAATGTGGCCTTGATATGCTCCTGGTTTGTTTACCCAGCTATAAAATTAGTAGTATGCATGTTTCATAGAACAGTGAAGGATCAAGTAATTCTTTATATTTGTAAATCAGTCCTAGAGTGCGAAACACTTTCAGCAGAAGTGCCAAGAATTGCTGCTCTGAACTCAAACCCACATGCAAAGGTATGGGAAAGGTATTTCCTTTGCAGTATCTGCACTAAGAATATGTGTCTGGTCATAATAGCCAGGTAATTAAAAACCAGGCAGAGGGAAGGTGTGACCCATCCACTCTGCTTTCCACGAGTCCCTTGGATGTGACCCATTTCCACAGCTCTGCTTCTGTTTTTAGAACGGCGCCAGTTTTTCTGAATCCATTGTTGCCTTTGCTGTTTCCATCTCTGGTGTGCCCTGCTGTTTCTAATCCACAGTTTTTGTCCACGCTGTATCTGCCATGGCCTTTTTCTTCCCCCTCTGACAGCTACAGCAAGAACAGAGGTTGCTTTGCAGATGTGAGAAAAAAGTATTTAGCAGATGGCTTTTCTTCCCCCTCTCCCCAGTTCATAGTAAATTGCTCCACTGGGCTGATTGCTGTGCCCCCTGCCAGGAGCATGAATGCAGCTCCAGAGCACCCCACTGACCTGCTTGTTTTGTTTCTCTTTTCTGAGCTCCTGTTTCCAGAAATTGATGCTCAAATGTCCAAGCCCTTAACAAAAAACCAAGTTCCAAGGGCAGACTGAATTCCCTGTTAACTTGTGCCTCATCCCAGTTCCTGTGAGTTAGACCAGCTGGTTTGGTGTGAGTTCTCCCATGGTTACCTCTTGTAATGCTGCTTCTCTTTTTTTTTTACTTTACATGCAACACATTTGAATGATCTGCTCTATAAAACAACCAGGCTGTTTCTTGTGGCTGCTGTAAAATTCCTCCTGTGGTCGGATCTGGATGAAGGATTCTCCTGCATTCCCATCCACAGGGGTGAATCACTTGGGTTGTGTAACAGCAGCAAACACTGGCACACCAAGGTACAGGAGGATCATGCACATGTGTGGGAATGATCCCTCAAATCCCATAAAATTTCCAGAGATGAAAGGACCTTCAATTGATGTAAGAGAATGAGCTGGGTGGACCCGTGCATTTTGGGTCAGTTGCAGATTTTTCTCAAATTCTCTGGTGTCTTTCTCTGTGGGTTTTGGTAACCTTACAATTTATTTCCATGGATTCATCTTCTCATTCTGGTAATTGGCCTGGCACAACCTCTTGGCTTCAGAGTAAGGCTGCACTTTTCTATTGTTACCCCAGAATTTCAGGCAGTCCTGTAGCTCTGTGCATTTGTGCTGCACATCTGGTCAGACATTCTTCTTCAGAGCAAAAGATTTCAGAGAATCAAACAATGACAGAATGGCTTGGATTGAAAGGGACCTTAAAATTCATCCCATTCTACCACCCCCTGCCATGAACAGAAACAAATTTCAGCATCCCAGATTCCTCCAAGCTCCATCCAGCCTGGCCTTGGGCGCTGCCAGGGATCCAGGGGCAGCCACAGCTGCTCTGGGCACCCTGTGCCAGGGCCTGCCCACCCTCCCCAATATCCCATCCATCCCTGTCCTCTGGCAGTTTAAACCGATTCCCCCTTGGCCTGTCACTCCAAGCCCTTGCAAAAAGTCTCTCTTCATCTTTCCTGTTGGCTCTTTCAGGTCCTGGAAAGCTGCAATTACCCAAAACCTTCTCCTCTCCAGGTGAACAATCCCAGCTGTGCCAGCCTTCCCTCCCAGCAGAGCTGCTCCATCCTCTGATCCCCCTGGTGCCTCCTCTGGATCTCTCCAGCAGCTCCAGCTCCTCCCTGTGCTGGGCCAGGGCTGGGGCAGCTCTGCAGATTTCCCTTTCTCTCCTACATTGCAGGGATAACACTCCAGCTCTTTGCTTTTTAATGATGCATTTTCTGACCATTTTACAGCACTCCTCAGGAAGATGTTTAATTATGGAAATGAGGATTTAACAGCACCTTTCCTGTGAGGTCTTTGGAATACTTAATTCACAGGGACACACATTGTCCCTGTGAGGTTTTACCAGAGGTTAAACAGAGGCACAGCAGTTGATTTATAAAATAATTTCAGAGCAGGATGCCTGAGTTTCAGTCCTCAGTCCCAACCATGGGATCACACCTTTAACCCCAAGGTTGTGGGCACTTTCTGGAATCTCTGCTGAGAGCACAAGGTTTTGTGGCGATTCCATGGGTCCATTCCTCTTGTTATGGAAAAGACTTGGGGATGGCAGACCTTCAGTCAGGAAGGTTTTATCTCAACCTTTATTGTTGACATGTAGTTTTTCCAAGCCTGGGGATTCCATTCATTGGGAGACCTGTTCATTCCCACTTTGCAATGACACCTTAATTCTGTTCCTCACCATTCCACTGAACTCTAATTCCAAAGTGAACATATTCCTTGGCAGCCCTATTGGTTCACCTCAAATTTCATCCCATTTTAGATTTCCTCATCATTCAGCAGACTCCCTGGTAAGCCAATCTGGCAATTTGTATTCCCAGATTCCATAAAGGAGATTTTATCTTCTCCAGAAAGGTCACAGCACCACAAACCAAGGCTCTCTGGTAAAGCATAGGTGAGCTCTGTGTCCTCTTTCCTGTCTATCACCTTCCACAGGTCCCTGCAGGACAAATCCAGAAGGAATTTGCTCTTTTCCTTATGCTGCATGAGAACCAGGATCAAAATCACACCCACACATGTGCCACTGTTGGAAATGTTAGCTGAAATATATTCTAAAAAATAAGATTATTCCAAATGAGCATTTGTTTGGCTTTTCCAGCTCAGCATTCAGAGTTTCACCTCCTCACATCCTAAAGGGAATAGATCTAATTTGTAAGAAAAACTCTTTGCTTTTTATAGAAGCAGCTTTTTCATTTCCTGGGCTTTGCACCTCTAAGAAAGAGCAACATAAACCATGAGTGAGACATTACTTCAGCCAACCTACTCCAGGCTGCATTATTCCCTTGTGCTCATTCAGCAGCATCCTTTTTGCATGGTCTTATCCTTTTTTTTTTGCCTCCAACAAAACTAGGATTTTTAAAAACATAATTCACAAACATATTTTTAGCTGCTGTGAATCCCTGCAGTGCCAACACCTCAAATCCACCAGCTGGTCTAACATGTTGTGGAGGCAAAGGGGAAGTGGAGCTGTCTAAGACACCAGAGCAGCACCATCAAATCCCAAACCTGAGAAATCTCAGTGTCTGTCTCCTCTGCTGCCCCTCCCCAGCTCTGCTCTCGTCTCTTCCAAGCTGTTTGTTTTACATCTCCAGCCAAGCTGACTCCCAGCCAAACATCCTGGGGGGCAGGAGAGTGTTATTTATCCATAGTTACAACCCTTTGGTGGATAACAAGCAGAATTTCTCTTGGGAAAAGGAGAATCCCTGTGCTTGGAGATGGTAACAAGCTGAAGGTAATTGGGCAGAGCAGCCAGCAATAAGGAGCCCTCTGGCTCCTGGACCAGGATTTTTGAAGTATTTCGCTGCCTGAAAATTCGGTTTGGTGTTTGAAGATGCACTGACATGTTTTACTCCCCAATGGGCACAACTCTGAGCTTTTAGAGGTAGTAATGAACATGAGATTAATTCTCTTTTTTTCTGTCCTGGGGTGCAAGAGAGCATGAGCACTGTGGGTTCACTTTGATAAATTTTCACTTAGTAATTGAAGGCCAGGCTGCTCCAGCTTTTATTAGAAAAAGGAGCAGGAATCCTTTGAAGAAATGATTGGGGTTGGTATTCTTTCCAACAGGCCATTGGTTCAAAGCAAGCCATTACTGGTTTCAAAGATTTACAAAAAAGATTTGTCAGGGAATTTTTTCTCAAGAATAGGAACTCCTGAAATGCTGCTAACTCCCTCTTAGTTTCCTTCTTGCTGAGTCCTCAGAATCAAATGAAAAATGGCACCTTTCAATGACCAAATATGTGTTGTGAAAAACTTTCAAGCAGTTGTACCTGTTAATTTATCATCACGTGGCTCCAGTTCTTTTATAGAGGCAACTTTTACACTTTTTTTTTTTCTGGACATCCAATGGAGAGGGCAATGAAGGGAAATACTGAATGAAATTATACAAAATGAGAGGAACAAAGAGAAATATTTTCTTCTAATATAGGGGACCACTGATGCCACCAAATAACTGATTTGAAAAACTGTAATTCTAATAAGCAGAGTAGATATAATTTATAATTATCCTTGAGTGTTTACAGAGAGATCAGTGCAAACCAGCCAAGTCTTTCTTCAAGTCAAATAAAAATTGGAGTCCAATTTCAGTTTATCTCCTCCAAAATGGATCAAAAGCCCAGTTTGTGAAGGGTTTCACTGCTGCAGAAGGTGGGTGCTGGGTCACTCCACAGGGAGAGGTTGGGATGGTTTGTGCTCTTTGGGTGCTGCATTGTGATCCTCCCAGGTGACATTTGCCACATGGATGGGTGTAACTGGTGTCTGCCACAGGGCTGGCTCTGTAGAAATCTTGAAAATAGATGAAGATCTTTGTTCTGTCGTCTCAGAACAAGGAATCAGTGTCTTATCCCCCTTTCCCGTCTTATTCCTCTCCGCTTTTCCTGTCGGGCAAAATTAAAATAATAATAATAAAAAAAAATTTTAAAAAAACCTCAAAAAAACCCAAATTCAATTTATTTATTCACTTCTCAATTCTGCCTGAGCCTGTTTTTTAAAGACCCTTCTTTTGTGAGTTTAATCAGATGCTTGATAAAAGAAAAAGCGTTGCTAACTAACGCGGGCTACAAAGCAGCCCCTTCAGGGAACACATGACCTCATCCCCAGGATTACTCCAGCACAGGAATTCAGCCTCCAGCACACCCAAAATAAACCTTTGCAGGGAAGTGCTTTATCCACCTCCCCTTGGCTGGGCATATGCTTTGCCAATGTCCTCCTCAGTGGCTGGGACTAAACACGTATGGAAATTCAGATTTTCTGCTCCCAAGCAGCCTGCCCCGCTGGCTGGAGCTGCCTTTGGGCCACTGCCCTGCAGGAGCAGCCAGCCCTGGCACGGGGATGCACTCATGGAGCAGGGCTGGTTTTCACTCCCAGCACCCTTTGTGTGTTGGGGTTTTGTTGGATGCTCGGAGCCCTGGCAGCCGGGAGCGGCTCTGTGGGGTCACACACAGCGCTCCCCAAGCTCCCCCTCTGCCAAAAGGTGGCACAAATCCCTCCCTGATGGATGAGAAGTGACACCATATTGTATTTGCAGGGACTTTCATGGCAGGAAGGAATGATGAATCTGAATCCGTGTTCTCAGAAGGCTCATTTATTACTTTATG
>VYZP01077565.1:0-10328 GCA_013400635.1 Hypocryptadius cinnamomeus | reverse complement strand
TCTGTGGTTCCAATGTCATTTAGGTATCAAAACAAGTTAGAAATCAAGAAATGCAGTTTCCAACTTCAGCTTTGTTTCCTGCAATTTAAAACCATCTCTACTATTGCAAGGCCATTAAGTTAAGAGTTCAAACTATTAAGCTAACATTCCTTTATCATTACATCTTATTAGTAATAAAATCAGTTTTATTTTACAAAGCTTTAATAGCCTCATTCATTACCACCAGGTGTCTTAATCCCCAGAGAGCAATGAACAAATACAGAGCATACTGAATAGTTATAGAATTATTATTCTACAGTTTTCGTCTAGTACAAGTTTCTCCTCTAAATAACTATAGTTAATTAAAAGATAAAATTACTGCCCCTTGGAAGTCCATAGGGAGCAAAGCTGAGTGCAACTGAATGCAGGTTTTTCAAGTTTCCTGTGTCAACTTCTACTTAATTCAACTAATAAACAGGATTGCCAACATCTAGGCTCAAAGCACATCTATCACAACAATAAATGCACTGGAATTTCACTTTCTGAAATACTGTTTGAACAGGATGTTTCTGACTACCTTTATATCTAAAAGCCATCCATGCCATCTGTGATGCTTCGTATTTCATTTAGAGAGGTCATACATATTAAGGATTTAGGGCTTTTTGAAAGAAGTCCACTGCAAACACATCTTAATTTATTGTGCAGTTTATACCAGTGTCACTGTAAACAGCACATAATAGCATCCTGTCTTCTCTTCTTTTTTTCCTCCAGAGTGTACTCTGCCTGCAGTGTCACTGAATTTAAAAGGAATGGGATCTTTTCTTATTCTTAGGGTGATGCATTTCAAGTGGCACTTGATGAATTTGTCTCCATTAAGAAACAGTAATGAAAAGGGCAGTATATTAGAGAGCATCACAGCATCTGACAAAAGCAAAGACTAACTGCTAGTTCAAATAATTTAGACCAAATATTACACCTTTAATTTTCCCATCCCAAGGGATAAAAACTAAAAGCTTAATTCATTCTGCATAACAAGCTTTGTACAGTAGAACAATTTTATTGGGTAGGAATAGGACCAAAGGAGGAAGATAGAGACTGACCTAAGTGATTATCACTGATCTAGTGATACATAGCTGTATATCTTATTTATAACCTATCCACAGCTCTACCAATATCCTTTTAGAGGTGACTTAGGAAGAAGCGTAAGTGCTTTACAGGGTCTGGCTTCTTCCACAACAGCAGTAGCACCTCTGATAATTTTGTGGCATTGGAGACAGGCTGTTACCTTCCTAGATATTGGTGCTTCCCTCACACTTCATGTTTGCCATTCAATTTCACATACTGAAGCAGAGTGAAAAATTCAAGCACTGACACATTCTCACTCTCTCTGAAAGGCACAAAATGTGGATTTCTATGTACAGACCTCTTCAGCACAATGATCAGTCTGTAGAGAAGTCACAGCCAGCCATAATGGCAACATGTTTCTGGACTTGGCAAACATGACAGGTACTTTGCCACCCTATTCCAGCTCTCAAGGTGCTATTCTGAGCCTGAACAACACAAAGATGACATTGGGATGAGTAAATTAATCATTTCATAAGGTAGCTGTTGAATAGAACATTCTGTAACCTATAAAGCAAGCCTTTTGAGTTTCCTGGTTTTCCCCCTCCAATTAGACAAAGTAAGACACCTGATATTTCTCAATGCTTCTGTACACCCAACCCTTTCTACATATCAAAATGACTTACAGCAACTCTTCAGTAGCTTCTGTACTACACTCTAGACATGTCAGAGGAGAAACAAATTATCAATTTCCATCCTGAAGAAGATCTATGAAGAGGCTACTGCATTGCCAGGAGCCTGTGCACATCAGGAAATGAACCTTGTGAAAGAAGACTGCAGATACCAAGTACATCATTCTCTACCAGATCTGAAAGGTAACAAGAACTACTTTTTGACACCACAGCTTAGCAGTTACATTAAATGCGTGCTTCAGAATTTCTACCAGGCACCTACAGAAGCAGCAAACACCCAAAGGGAGAAAGTATTCTGCCATTACTTTACCTGCAATAGTTCAGAGACAGTCTTCTTTACAGGAGAGAGCAAAAACACCTGCTGGATTGCTGACAATACACATGGCACACTGTGCCTAGGATTTATCATCCACTCAATGAAAAGCCAGAAAAGAGACAAATATCACAGGAGGATACTAGGCAGAAGTCAAGAGAAAGTTATTTTAATGTCTCCAAACCTTCCCCAGAATTGGGACTTTAGAGATGAACTGCAGCACAGAACAAAATATTAAGCCACATCCACCAAGGCTCCTCCCAACATGAACACCATATGTTTTCCTGTATGCTTTGTGCATACATGACCTCAAATATAACAAGTGAGTTAAAAAACAGTCTCCCCATCTAACTGAGCACAAACACTTTGTCCTTTCTGCTCTCCATTAAAAGCTGACTATGCCATCTTGAAAAGCATTAAAGACTTGGTGATAAGATTTTGGCAATTGCAGGGACATACCATGCCCCCTCACCTACTATCCTCCTAATGCCTCATATAGCCACAGCAAACTTCAAATTAAAAAAGAGATGTTCTAGAATGCCTTAGAAGTTCTGTTCTGTTTTAGAAGTGATCTTCAAGGTTGCTTTGGTTTGTTTGGGTGTTTTTTTGAAGGTGGTCACAGGTTTTGACACCCTTCAAAGGTAATAAGGTAATCCTCTGATTCATTTACTCTATAAGGTTCTTAGAGAACTGTGGCCCCGTTGCTGCAGTTGAGAAGTCACCTACTTGTCATCTGCCCTTTATGTCCCCCAGTCACACCCTATATTGTCATAAAGTCCAATTACTCATTTTATAAGGGCTTCTTTCAGATGTCAAGAAAGACTGAATTGCTAAAAGAGTTAAGCATATGCAAAATTTGACTCAGTCTGGTTACAAAAGAAATAAACTCTCTGAAACTCTTGTAAAGAAGGTGAGCTGCAATTGAACAACTGGAATATGCCTTAAGCAAAAAAAAAAAAATTCAGTTTTCACAATGAAATAATACATAAGGACGAATATGGTCACAACATGAGCAGGGCTGATACCTATGGAGGAGAATGGGAGTAGGAATATTAGCAAAAGAAAGAATACAACAGTTGTTTCCCATAATATGTAAAAGTTTACCGTTAGCAGAACTCAGAGGAAAAGGAAGATTAATGCTACATATCATGAAATAACCTGGTTTTAAGAGGTGCAATCCACCCATTTCATTGGAATGCTTGGTAGACATCAGGGTAAAGCTTGACATCCATTCCTCTGCTTGCTTCAGCACATACATCATGCTCACAGGTAGCTGGACTTCCTTTCAAAGCACCAGAGAAATACCCACCCTAAGCAGAGCCAGAGCAGCTCTTCTGGCTGCTGAACTTCTTGTCTGCTTTTGCCTTGTCCACACGTAACAGCAAGTCTCTGGTGTAAGAGGACAGTTCCATATGCTTCTGCCCTGCACCAGAGACACACTCAATGCAAGAGCCCCAGTGGTCACCATTCTTCCCATTTAGAGAAGGATTTAGAGGACAGCACTGCTCTCCCTCAGGCTGCTCACACAAGTGTTTTGGTTTACCTCATAGCAGGCCTTTCAGTGTGATTCAGCTTCCAGACTGAGCAGCACCAGAACTGCAGATGTCAGAGGAGTTACCAAAGTAGTTAGAAATAAAAACCATGAATCCTAGTCAGAAATGAAAGTCTTAAAAAGAGCAAGACTTCAGAGATCGTCCTATGCAGATGTGTTCATATACACACCCCACATCCCCCTTCCTGTTTGCCCTAAACTCATTAAATCTAACAAAGAAACTGTTTCATGGGGAGAAGGGAAGGTGGGGAGGTGGGGAGAAGGAGAGAAGCAGTGCAGTTGTACAGAAGGGACAGGGAAAAAATGAGCCTGAAAAACGGTAAGATGTGAGCAGACATGCCCCCACTGCAACAAAATTTACATGACATTACTTGTTCTCTAAAGATCCAGAAGGTAGTGGAAAAAGGCAGGCCACCACAAGAGTCACAAGTTTCTAAGTTGTGCTCAAAGGATTCATAGTTTCAGACATGCAAAATGGTTCTTCTACAAAGGTCCCAACTCTTTAGCTGCTTCCAAGGCACAACAAGAAAGCAGGTTCCTTTTTCTGAACTTGCTGTACAGTGCAGCAGAGAGCACATAGGTAAAACAGTATCTATCAATAATAGAATGCAAGTTTCAAAAATTGTCCTGAAATTATCAGAGAAGGCACAGGGAGAGCGGCAGGGCATGTGCACAAGTGGGACAAGGCAAGAATAGAATGGGTGAATGCAGATGAGCTCAATGAACAGACAAGCACAAGACAAATATATGGTATTTCTAAATGCCAGCATAAAACACTTGAGGAAAAGAAGGCGAGAAGGCGAACTAACAATGAAATGCAATCAATTGCAAGAAAAATAGCAGTCAATACCAGACTACACTAAGACAGCAATCTATTAGCAATCAGTTGTGGTGAAACAGCAATAAAATGTAGTCAGTAAAATGACCAGCTGAAGGAAATATTCTTTTTCACACATCTAAACTATAACTTCCTCTACACAATTACCATATTTTTCATTGTTCATTCAATTAAGTCCCTGTTTTCTCTATACAATAACTGCAGTATTTATGAGACTACTAAGAAGCCATATTTGACCTGCTGCTCACAACGTTTCATGTAAACATTTGGGAAAGAGCTGTTCATGTTATCATGGCCCCACTTCAGCAAGCTGTATCGATTCATTCACGTACATCAGAGGCAGTGGCAGTTGTTAGTTTCTTTGGGAAGACCATAAATGTGAAGGGGAGGGCAACTGGTAGAAATCTAATCAGGTTCTCTGTCACAAAGATGTGCCACACTGTATCCCTGGAACACCATCTTTAAGGCTTACTGAAGTCCCAGTCAAGTGCAGGGAGTTTCCTTTTGCATGGGTCCATATCCCTGGCAGTAAGAGCAGACTAATCTACATTCCTTCAGCAGTGGAAGCAGTGGGCTTTTCATGTTTATGCTCACAAACCACAGATCATGATGCTGCTGCAACTTTTTTGGGAGTTTCTTGCCCTCCTGCCTGTGAAGACTGACATTTCCTAAGCTCCTCCACATTCACACCAAGGCAAGGGATCACTGGAATGCAGCAATCATAGCCCAGTGTGGTTTAAATTCATAAATACCAGTTTCCAACACTGAACAAAATGAGGCATCAAAGAAAAGTATTCAGTCCATCA
Source organism: Hypocryptadius cinnamomeus (assembly GCA_013400635.1). Classification (NCBI taxonomy): domain Eukaryota; kingdom Metazoa; phylum Chordata; class Aves; order Passeriformes; family Zosteropidae; genus Hypocryptadius; species Hypocryptadius cinnamomeus. The sequence continues at coordinate 5,086 of VYZP01077565.1, read as the reverse complement.
CCAAACTTTTTTTCACCCTTCACAAGTTCAAATTTGCTGCATACGAAATGTGACATTTGAAAGGGTTACCTTCTATTTGGCAAGCAAGAGATCCCTAGATACTGCTTACCCTATCCATCTTCTAATACAAAGCATTGGATGCAAGCAATAAACTCAGTCTTTTTTCAGTAGCTAGGTTAGGAAGTTTTATTTAATGAAATGAGTTCCTGCCTGATGTTTTAATTTGGGCTCACAACACTGTAGAGCTTAAATAAAAGGTCTCTTCTCTACTTGGCTGACAATTTTTTTTTTAAAACTGAGACATACCTGCTATTGTGTACACTCCCTTTTGTTAAGACACAAACTAATAGAACTGATGTACTGCACAAGGAAACTTGAGCAGGCAGCCTTGGTGGCAGTATATACACTGGTTTATCACAGAAATGCAAAAGCTGCTCATGAAAGAAGACGGTAACAGCTTTCATTTCCCTACAGCACTGCAGAAGGAAACAATCAGTTTTGAAAAGGACTATTTCCAAGTTAAAAACTAGTGAAGGCCCTGTGATTTCAGAGATAACAGCTCCTGGTGTGTCCTCTCAAGTGACTGGCAATCAATCAATGCAGCAAATTAAAGCCCTATTTACACAGGCTCGCAGAAACAGGATATGATACAATACCTTTAAAAATCTGACAGAAGGCAGACAACTGTTTATGTTCTGCATATCAGGCCCAGTTTCACTGAACTTTACCTCAGCTATAGAGCCACAGCTTTCAGAGTGCAGGAGGTTTAGTTTTGCAAACTAAACTCCATCACTTCCATCTCACTTTGAGAATACAAGTTCTTCTCACAAAGGAGAGCTGCATGTGCTTGTACAGCCATAATATCTGTCCTTCCATGCCCAGCCACATCTGCCTATGCTTTTCCTCAAATACTTTTGTCCGGACTCTCAGATTGTCTCCTAGGTTGGGGGGTGGGGAAGTGACTGTGTTGCAGTCACAGCTACAGAAACAGGGGGAAGGATTTAAGAGCTGTTTCACAAACTTAAACTTTCCTGGAACAGACATCAGAGCTTTTAAACAATGCCAAGGGCCAAGTCATTGTTTTGTTGTGCGAAATACAGTCCTTTCCTTTGGCCCTTGGAGATCACAGAACCATGGAATGGCCTGGGGTAGTAGAGATTTTAAAGACCACCTAGGTCCAACCCCTCTGCCGTGGGCAGTGGAAAGGCTATAGATACTATAGCCTTCTACTAGACCAGGCTGCTCAAAGCTCCATCCAGCTTGGCGTTGAGCACTGACAGGGATGGGGCTTCCACAGCTTCTCTGGGCCTGTTTCAGTGCCTCAGTACCCTCACAGTAAAGAATTTCTTCCTACCATCTAACCTAAAACTAGTCTCTTTCAGTCGAAAGCCATTCCCCCTTGTCCTGTCACTACATGCCCTTGTCCTGTGCTCCTTAAGCCTAAAATGCCATGTGTCATCCCCACCACTCCCCCAATATAGTTATGTTTGGGATATTGTAACAAGTACCTTATTAATTTGTATAATCAGATTTGCTATGTTAGGCCATCTGGCTTTATAGCACACACACTGTAACTAGCTTTATAAAAAGTTTTCAGAAAATCAGAGTTTTCTATACAAAACAAACAAGAAAACCCCCACATTATTTTATGAATACATAAAGGTATTAGTCACTTGGGATAGCAATTTAATTTGCATTGAATTATATAATACAATCATCTAATTTAAGTTTACACCATAATAATATAGTCATGAACTTAAATAGCCTAAAAATACTAAGTTTTTAAGAACCTGGCCATATTCCTGGGAAAGCAGCCCATTACCTAGAAGCCAGCCAAGTATCCTTGAATAATAACTACAGCAAGACAGCCCAGTGTCAGACCTTGTCCACCCTTTCCTCCACTGCTTTCTATACCTCTGCCAGTATGTGCTGCAGATGCTAGTCTAGCATATTTTGATTTTCAGAGTGTGGGCAACAAAAAAAAGACCAAAAAACAGTTCTGTGAAGTTTTTGGGAGCAGAAAATGCAGAAAAGGAGTAACTCAGAACCTCCAGCCAACCTACTAATAGAGGGATTTTTACCCAGTTGTTGTAAAAATAACCCCTTGGTTATCCAGCTAACCAAGATGCAATCAAACTCACCATCCTCACTTCTGCAAGGAGTCACTAGTTTACAGATTCGCTTCTTTTCTCAGACAAGCTCTATCTACAGTCATTTTCCCACCCTAATGACTTCAAAAGAACACAGATCTACAGGACAGTGGTAGTCAGGAACCACAGTTCAGTTTTCTCAGCATTAGGGCATGTAACAGAAGACAAGAAGTCAAAATAGGCATGGTTCTGCAAGCCTGGGCTGGGGCATGCAAACGTTTTGGGGACCTACATGCTCTCAAGGGCAGAGTACAGCAGAGTAACAAGGCATTTAAAACCACCCCCTCACACTGCATCTTTTCCTCAAAGCTTATTAGGATTCAAAACTAGCCCTCCTATACACCCATGGTTGAAGAAGCAGATGCCGCATGCAGAACTAGAAAGCAGCCACGGCAGGCTTCAGGAGGGTGAGCAAGTAGCAGTAACTAACTACACGTGCCCCTACCACCTGCAACCTAACAAAGTCCTGCTGTTGATTGGGAGAACAGCTGGCTGCTGTATCTAAATAAGCCTCAGTAACAAAATAGTAACTGAGAGCACCAGTAACATACACATACCCACCCACACTCAATGTTGATATTTACCTGTGTGCTTTTCTATTCCCATACCAGAGCACTTCAGAAATAAGAGGTGAGGAGAGCAAAATATCTGTAGCCTTTCCACTGAATTAATCTGTTTCTACTTCTACCCAGCCCACTTCTATTATTTCCATTTAGCCTCAAAAACAAAAGCAGGGGTAGTTTGAAGAACAGGACCCCCCAAATCACAGCTGTGGCACAGCTCCTTCCTGCTCTTCATTGACATTTAAACTACTTCTTTGAAATTATCTTATCAAACTTTTGAGCAAAAGTACTACATAGAAAAGCAGGATCTGAAATCCAAATCTAAGAGAGGGCTAGATGGCAGTGAACCAGTGGCCAGCTGCCGGTCATCTCTCTCAGCAGCAGGGCATCACTGCTCAAGGCCAAACAGAGAAAGGACACAAGCTTGTCATTAGTAATGAGATTCTGCAATGCAGCCGTGTGCTACCAGCTCTTGGTCATTTTACTATCCTCAATGCTGTAAGGAAGATCTAGACCTAGGAATTACCCATCACACTGCATTTAAGATGATGGCATGTAAGCGGCACCACCTCAGATAAAAACTCCAGACTAAAATTCTTCTTCCTTCTACATACATTCTCAGCTTTCTCTTCTTCCTCTTCCCTTCCTCACTTGTTTGAGGGGGTGAAGGGAGAGAAAGTCTAAGTAAAACATTAGTCAGAGCACCAATAAAGTTCTTCTTCCCTCAACTCTGTATCACTTCGTTCTGCCTTCCTCTCACCCATCTTTCACAGATTTTACTACCTGCTATTGACTGTGCAGTGCTATTCTCAGTTTCCTTTAAATATCACCTTTAACACTACTCTAAACTGAACATGAGAAAATAATTCAGATAGCCAAAGTCTCATACTTTTGTACACTTATGGCTGAGCAGAGTACTTCATTCAGTTTTTCAGCATACAACAAGCACAATCACTGCTCTAGAGAAGTTGTCAGATAAGACCCTCTAGTGTCAGAAAAGGCTATAATAGTACTTGTTTTACTGCAAGACTGAAGTTATAGTGTTGAGGCCACGGAAGCCTCTTTCTTCTCACCTGCTCCCAGTTCCTCATCCAGGTAAAGAAGGCCCCTTGGCTCAGAAACATACTCCACTTTGATTCTCTACTGCTGGCAGCTCCACTATTAGTTTGCTCTGTGGTCAAAGCTCAAGTAGCTCAGGGATTCAGCCTGTCAAATACCAAATACCTCCACAGATGGAAGCTCCCCAGCCTCTCTGGGCCCCTGTTTCAGTGTCTGATCATCTTAACAATGATCATCTAAACAATGAATTAAAACTTTTCCTACGGCAAATTGTGCCTGTTGCACCTTTAAGGGCCTGAAGGAGACAGCAAGTAAAACAAACCCACCAAGAAAACCCAATGTGTTAGACAACCCTACAGGCTTATACCCAGCTTGGTATTAAACAGATCCTCTTAGTGCTGTATTGTAGAAATCTGTAACACCAAAAGCTTTTAGCCACTGGAAAGAAATAACAGTGTATTTGGTCCACCATCAGATGCACTGTCCTTTCCTCGACCTCTGCAGCCCACAACGCCAGCTTTGAGCCGGTCCTTGCTCTCCCTATAGCAATAGCCTCCTGCTGCCACCCAACGCTGTAACCTCCATCCCTCCCCATCAGCCTCTCTTGCCTCGCTGTCCCCAGCTCACCAAACCACAGCCAACCTTCTCTGTCCATCAACCTTTCTGTGGCCCTTTCCCCCAATGCCTGCTCTTGCTTTTCACACAGATTATATTTTGCTTTCCCACCCTCAACGCTGTGTCACAGCCGACCCTACAATCACCCGCCAGGACCCTGCTCTGGTTTTCCCACGGCACTACGTTTGTTTGCCATTACAGACACGCGTGTTATTTCCTGTGGGTGCCGGGGGGAGCATTACCTCCAGGGCAATACCCTCGCAGTAGCAGCGTCTCCGCTTCCTTTCTCCACTCCGTTCGCCCTAAGCCCACTCCCGCCCGCCGAGACCCCCGGGGGGCCGCACCGCTCCTCCGCGGGACCCACGTACGGAGAACTCCCCGCGCTCCAGCCCCGCCATCCCCGGCAGCCGCCGCTTGTGCTGCAAGTGTTGGCGGGGGCGCCCAGAAAGTGACGGGTTTAAAACTTCTGACTTCTCTTCGAGGCGTTCCCGGAGCCGCGGCCACGGCAGCAGCGCAGGGGAGCGCAGCCCCCCCGGGACCCCCGAGGGCGCCCGGCCGGGCCGGGGCAGCGCCGCGGGCAGGGGCGGCACCAGCGCAGGCACTCACCCGCCTCACCGGGAGCGACCTTCCCGCGGCCGCCAGCAGCAGGAGAGCGAAGCCGAGCGGCGAGGAGGGCATGTCCGGGGGCGGCCCCCCATG
>VYZP01077564.1:745-21027 GCA_013400635.1 Hypocryptadius cinnamomeus | reverse complement strand
TTTGTGATGTCCCATCCATCCCCAGAAGGTCCCTGATGGACAGGGAGCAGGTCACACTTGCCATCCTGGCACATCTGTTTATTTTCTGGTTTACTGGAACTAAGCCCAGAGGTTCCTGCTCACAATTTACATTTGAGGTGTAGCCAGGGCAAGATGGTAATTGTTCAGCTGTGCTTTACAGTGCTTTTTTTCTGGTGTGAATAATCCTCTGATGTTTATTGAGCTAATTTGAAAGAAAGCAAAAAGACAAAGCAGACTCTGGCTTATTGCCAGAGGAATGTTTGTAGACGTCTGTGACTGTAAATCTGTACCAGATAGAGTCTGTGATTCTTTGATATAAAATGAAAGCAGAGAACTTTTTTATTCTGGGCATAAACCAGGATATTGCTGGTTATACAAGCAATAAACATGCCCCACTGGGATTACAAATGCCTACTACCACCAGCTTGAGCTTTTGTGGTGACAAAAAGGGAACTAAAGCCTTAGAATTTTATTTCAAACAACAACATTTTGTGATGACTATTATGTCACGGTAACAAAAATAATTAAGCAGTGTTTCCAATTCCAAATGTAAAAAATTGATCTATTAATATAAAAATGAGTAAGAAAATGCATTAATTTTTATTAAAAGTATTAATCAACATTATTATAGAAAAAAAATCTCAAAGCATGAATTGATTTTTTTCTTTGTCACTGGAACAGTAGAAGTTCTTAATGGTAACCTGGTATTTGTTCCATACTAACATAACTACTAATACAACTTCTTACATTCGTGCCTCCTTCTCCTACAATTACACTTCAGAAAACAAATTTTCAGCTAAGAGAAAGGTGGTTTAATTCAAGAGATAACAATGCATTCTCCCTGAAAGAGGAAATGCTGAGCCTGATCTTGCCTTGCTTTCTTCTTTTTTCTGTGTGTGTTTGCACAGATTATAGCCACTTGTCTTCAAGGCCATAAAAATGGCTACACAGAAGACAGGACTCTCCTGGCTCTGTATCCGGGGGTTTCAGACAGACATAAATTCAGGGATAGTTTCCTTTGATGCTGTAAAGGAAAACAAAAAATCTTTGTTTCATGTCTGCCATGCAATTGAAAGAATGGCTGATTTCCTAATATTCCACAAGCAGTTATCAGAACGATACTATAATACCTTGTATATAAATCTACCTACTCTTTCTATATGTTAACCACACCAATTCTTATGGAGTTTCTATGCAAGAGATGTCTTTATTTTTTTTGGCCACAACATCATTTCTTTAGTTCTTAAACTCTGCAAATAAAAAATATCACTTACTGAAAATGATGTAAAACAAACACATTTCTGTTTTTCGCACTCACCAGTGATCACAAATCTACTGTCCCACTAGTTCCCTTTTCTGGCAATAACAGACCATGCTGGAGAAATCAACATGTGTAATACATAACTGAAATATACCACATCTCTGGGGTAACTGCACAGTTATGATATGTTTGGATAGATCAAGTGATTATTCAAGTTTTTCACCCAAGTTGCCTGTATCTAACCGAGTATCTGGTCAGTTAAACTGCAGCCCAACACAACTGGAATTTCTCTTCAGTCCTCAGCTATGAAGAAACCTTCAATGCCATCAAACCTCTAACTGGCCTGGGATCAAAAAGGTGGTTTCTGCAAAATAAGGGGATGATGTCAAATTCAAAACTCACTCTTGGACTTTTCAGCTAATGAATTATTCAGCTTACGTGGAGGAGAACAACACATTGTGCCATTGCAGCTCTCTGGGGCTTTCACACTTCACATTTTAAATAGTGTTCTCTTGGAGCTTGACACACGAACAAAAAGCCCATAGCAGGAATCAAACTGAAAAGGGGAAGGGAACAAATTAAACAGCCCCAGCCTCTAAACACCTTGAAACAAAATTACTGAAGACTACAGCATGAGGCCAAGAGAAAGGCAAGGGCTGTTATCCTGGCCCAGGGGTTGACTGGCAGGGAAGCAGGAATAAAGGACTGCACTCAGGCTGCCTCATTAATGAGAGCTGGGGCAACAGCAGAGAAAAATACCAGCTGCTAATTTTGTTCACATCTGTTGGCAGAGAGAGGCAATAGGAGATGGATGGGGCCAGCTCAGTCATTAACATCAATCATATGATCTCCCAGTAACAAGAGGAAATACTGGAGAGGTCATCCAGAAATCCTGTTGCCACACTCATGGCTCACACTACTCCCCTCAAACAGCCTCCTGCACTTAAACTGCATCAAATCAACTTTCCTTGCTGCCCTTCTTGCTTTTACCCAGCAACAGTGTTCTTTCTCATGTTGTAGGTGTTCATCCAGAAACAACCACCTGCCAAATCCACACATGGTTTAGTCAGACTTAGTTCTTTTTGATCACCCATAATAGACAGCACACAGATGACTCCCTTTCCCAGCTCTTTTTTGTCTCCACTAAGACACTATCCTGAGGGGTTCAGTGAGTCTGAGCACAGACATGCACAGACTGTTCCGGTCTTGGTCCTCTGGTTCAAGCAAGTAGGTGGTGACCCTATCCAGAGGACTGTTTCTCTGGTGGAGTGGACAGGAATGAACAAAACACTTGTCAGGAACAGTCTGGGGAGAATTTACTGGCATTGCAGCAGCAGTAAAATGTTTGCTCCCCGGAGTCCTGTCAAATAATACTCTTATGAAGGACATTTGTTCTGACATGTGGCACAAGCACTGCAGCTGAGTAATGGCCCATGGGACAGATTAGTTCCATATTTTCAGCTTGGTTGTGTTCTTCCTCCATATACTATTGTGATATTACTGACCACAGATTCTTGTAGCAACTGCCTTTGTTTTTCAATTCCTGCAGTTTTCTGCCATATTTTCCAGGATAATTTGCACTGCAAAATCAGAACCATGTGAGACATTAATTTCAATCCACAGTCTGTTAAATGCTACTAAATTATTTCAGAGTAAACTTAATGTGATTTCATTGATGTATTCCAGGATGGAAGGAATCTGGGGGATGGAAGAGATGAAAAGACAGTCTCGCATGATGCGAAAGAAAGGAATAAAATTTGATGCAGCAAACAGCTGTGAGGAAGGGTAAACCTGTGAAAGCAAAATGTTTTAACTGAACATCAGACTTTCAGCCTCATTTTATATAGTTTAAATGTTAGCTGCAGTTGCAGAACATCAGGTACTAAACAAACTTTAACGACTTTTACTAAACAAACCCTAACTGGAGGTAGGAAGCTTCTTCCCTTCCAGCCAATCTAAAGACATGATACCACCAAAATGGGGGGAGGAGATGCTGGTGCTCCCACCCACACTTTGGTCTTGTGTCCCCTCACTTGCTCTTATTTCAATTAAAGACTTTGATTTAGCTGTGCAAGGACTCGAAGCAAATTTTATGCATAAAAGAAGGATTTATGTTCAATTAGAGTAGTTAAATGGTCAGACTCATAAGGCTCAGCCATCACATGTGAATATAGAGTCACAGTCAGGGAAAGTGTAAAATCATTGTTAGCAGCATGGTTTTAGACCAGCTTAGACTGTCTGAAAAATATGCCTTTCATGCTCATACCCAGAATGTAATAGACAGAGGACACAGAAAGAAATGTAAATTTCACAGCAAGGGGTACTTTCATCTGAAAACAAATATTACACTGATTTCCAAAGCACGTGAGTAATCTGCTGTTGGGCAATGTCTTCACCAGATCACTGACCATTAGTGCAGCCTTCTTGTGAGCTGCAATCTGGGACAGTTGGTTTGCTCAGAGAGCCTGGGAGGATGAGCCTCCGAGCCCAGAACCTCACTGGGAGCACCAGAACAAGCAAAACTTGTTACAAGTGAAAACTGGGGCAGGCAGCCAGCAGTCTGTATTTCCATGAGATAACAGGAATAGATAGCAGTGTAAGACCCAAATTCCAGGCAAATAAATTAGTTGAATCTATTTATTTGTTCAAAACCTTGTGCAAATAGCTGATCCTTATTTGTTTCTGTCTTCAAAGTGAATGGATCTGGGTCTCTCAGATAATAGATAAATGAGTGCAAATTTATCATCTCCTCTGTGTGTTTAAAAAAACAGTAGTATGAATAATAAATTCAGCAATTACATATACAGAATCTTATTGACCCATTTGCATTCACCTTAAAATTGCAACAGCAAAAGCAATTTCAGCCATGTGGCAGGTTAACAATTCCTGTTCCCAGATATGTGTCTCCAAATTTATTAAAAATAAATTATGATCTGGAACAGGAAAAACTGAACATGGGGAAAGCCCCAATCAAATGGCTTTATTTTTATTAAACCAAATGTATTGCAACAATTAACTCAGTTTGCCTGATGCATCTCATTAACTAACTTTTTGAATAATCTTTAATTTCATTCATGTTATTCACTGCTATTAGTTTTGGTGTGTTTTGAGCTTGGTTATGCTCTGATTCTGTTTTTCTTTTCTTTTTTGTTTTATTTAGACAGAGACCAAAGTCTCTAGAAATTAATTTTCCTCCCTGTAACATTTGTGGGTTTGTTACTTAACTTACCTTTGAGGGCTCTTTAACAATTTCTGTATGTCTTATTTGTACAAAAATATTTTCCTAGGGCTAGTAGTACCTCAGGTTAACTTTCTTGAATTTTGTGCTCCATTTTTCAGTCACTAGCACAAAAAAAAAGGGTAACTGGAGAGGAGCAGCTAACACAGACAGCTGAGCTACAGATTTGCTTAAAACTAGTTTATAGGAGTAGGTGCTAAGAGTTCATTCTCCTCTATTGGATGAAGGGAGACCTCTTCAAGAGGTTGATCCCATTGCCTGACTTTAGACATCTAAATTATTATTTTCAAATAAATTTAGAATTCTATAGAAAGCACTAAAATTTCAGAGGCATTGAGAAAGAGAAGGGATTTTCAGAAAACCTGGTTCCCACTACTGCTATTTATTTTTAAGTGTTGAATGTTGAAAAGAACCCAGCCTTTAGCCATTTTTTGTTTGTCTTCCAAAAAAGAGAGATCTCTATTCTGCCAGTTTGTCTGAGCCTTACTGCCCCCCTCCACTCTATTCTGTCCATGTTATTACCGTGTTTGAATTTGAGTAAAGCAACCTCACTGTCTACAGAGTAGATTAAGGAGATTATTTTAAGCCAAATCTCAGCAGTAACTGCATTTTGGTTGTTGTCATCCATAAAATTGAATTTTAAAAATCCTGGCTTCTACCCCCACCGTTACCAGCGTTTTTCTGCTGAGAGACTCAAACCTTAGAAATTATAAATGGAGTTAAAAGAAGTGAGCTGGAAATGACTCAAGGTTCTGCAAACATTTATAAATACCTTACCTATCACCTGTGGCCTTTGTGTGAGTGTGAGTTTCTTGGCTCAGAGACCTACCAGTAGCAGATTTGTAAAATGAACTCATCTGTGGTTTGATTCAACTCTGGATTAGCGGCCAATTTAGGAGCACTACTGGAACTGGAATTTTGTGACTCATCATCATAATTTATTGGCTAAGAAAGTTCCAAATTTTATGTTTGTCACAATTAATTGTCAATACTTTCCTGTTGGTTTTTTTTTTTTCTCTTCAAAAATCATAAACTCCAAGCAACTGGGGCTGGTGTTGCTTGATCTTGTTGGTGTGGTCTACAAAAGAGGCCCGGGAAAGGCAAACAACCACAATCTGTAGCCCCAGCGTTTCTTAGCACTCAGCAAGAGGAGAACCACCACCACCAGCAGCAGCCACCACCCTGAGAGCTATACCGAGTTTCTCTGGAGTGCTGCAGTGTGTTGAGGACAGCAGTGAAGGCATTCTGAGGTTTCAGTCCCACATCAGCTGTGTCCAGTCAACAGAAGCTCTCTTACCAGAGCTGGTACTCATGAGGCAGCTGGCAATCAACACATGTGAAATTATCATGGAGAGAATAATCCTTTATTTGCTGCAGAGTGGAGAGCATCCAAAGGCAAGGCTAGCCTGCCAAGGAAATTTCCCTGTGCTGCTGTTGCAGCTGCCAATGCAAGGACAGCAGGGTGGCAGCAGCAGCTGCAGCAGCACCATTGCTCCTGCTGCCCTGCACCCCATCCTTCCTGGGAAATGCTTGACATGGACAGGGTGACTGGCAACCTGGAGAGCCCAGATGGGGGAATGGCAATGTCCTGCTGCTGCTGTGGAGCCTGCTGCTATCACCACGACAAGCCATGGTGTGCTTTTGTGTCTGTGCATTAGAGCTACTGTAGATTTTCCTTTCCCCTTGCACTGGCACACTTACAGCCAGCAAAGCTGCAAATCTGAAAATCATGTTCCCACGGTGACCACTGCCACGCTGATGATGTGGTCCCAGAGTAATCAATCAGATCAGTGATCTGCACTTTGCTATTTCTCAAGAAATGCTCAGGACACTGCATGCTGAGTGGAGAAATGATGGTCTTTTTTCCTTAACAGTTTGTGTTGACTTTGGGCTGCTTAGGGGCTGTAAATTCCTGCTGAGGGTGACATCTACTGCAGAGTTTTCAAAGCTCCCAGGCATTGCCATATGTCACACACGCCTGTCTCTCTTGACTAGCCAACTGGACTTGCTTCTGCTCTTGCAGTGCTTTCTCCTATCCTGATTACCTCTACTGTCAAATTCAATTAATAGTCCTAACTAAGAGTGATCCTTTGTTCTTATATTCATCTACAGCTTGGCTAAAATAATTGTTATCAAGCATGCATTAATGAAGAGAACTGTCCACATCATGGGGAATATAAAAAATTACAATGTGGTGCTTTCCTAATGCCTAAAGTCTTAATACCATCAGTAACATCCAGAACAAGAATCCTAATTTGTGGTATAGGGCACAGACTAACTTACTTTTCCTATTTTACATTTTAGTGTATTTTTATTTTCTTTCAATAAATACAACTGGTTCATTGGATCCTACTCCTTGTTTCAGCAATGAAAATTATGAAAATAAGAAGTTTATTTGGCTTGTTCTTTGTGTCCCTGGACATTTTTATGGCTGGATGACAGCAACCAACCACTGACAACTGCAGTAGTATGGATATTTCATAGAAGCACCTGCTACAGCAAATGGACATAAATGCCATGTTTTGTTGCCACTCCAGCTGATCAAGCAAATGTAGGCTGTTTACCAGATAGCTGGAGGATGACAGAGATAAAACTATCAACCACCAGTAAGGATACTGAATATAGCCTATTGTGCTGCTCAAGGGCTATAAAATCTGGAAATTCTCTCCTGTTATCAATTATACGCATATACTCAATAAAATCTTATTCCGTGTCTATTAAAGAAATTCCAAATTTAATTTCCTGGAACCAGGAAATAAAAACTTGGAGGAGGTAATTTATTTTGGGTCTTTTTTGCTTGGCTCTACAGAGCTAAATTCTGTCAGAGTGCTCTGAGTTTCCCATCTGTGCTGCTGTCCAGTCCCACAGGTCAACATTTACACCCTTCAGAAGTTCCTCCTTTGGTAGCAAAGGCATTATTTTGTGTGAGCAAGAGATACCCACAGCTACGATATTTTTCTCCTCCTCCCCTCATGGTTTATGAGCTCAAAGGAAGGATCAGGAAACACCCAAAATTCAGAGTCACTTTGGAGGGCAATTTTCTGTTCATGTGTTGCTGTTACACACTCTCTGCAACCATGAGAAGCTGAACACTTGCATTAGGGTTGTTTCAATAGTCTGGGTGTGTTTATTTGAGTTTTTTGTCATTGTCATTGTTTCCTCCCCTCTCCAAATGATGCTTGTTTTTCTTTAATTTCTGCCAAGGCACGCTTTCCTTCCCTACACAGCTCCAACATTTAAACCAATGCCTGTAGGGCTACCTGGCACTCCTAGGTGGTAGCATTCTTAGCTCACCTTTCCAACTATGAAATATTTCCATTCCATTTTTCCATAACAAGATTGTAGCTGCAAATATTTTTCCAACTAGCCCTACACACCAATGGCATTTAAACAGCAGTAATACAGTCATGGTATATGCTTGTCATTTGAAATATTAGGTACTAATACTCTTTACTACAAATATATTAATTTCTCTATTTTCTGCATAGTAATTATGAGGTTACACAGCAGATGAAAGTTAGCTGATTTTCATTTCAAAAAGCACTAATTTCTACATGAAATGGCAAATTATGAGGGTCCATTTCAGAAGATTGCTGATGACTAATTATTAAATTGACTTTCTGGTATATATTTATTTTTCAAAAACTCCTGTTTTAAATGCCATCCTGATGTTTTACTGGTGTCATAGACACTCACTTTAAATAACTGGAACTACTCTATCCACAAAAGAATAGCCTGATAGCTAAAATACACATTGAAAGGAGAGGAGCTCTTTGATATCTTTGGATAGATCAGCTGTACCTCAGAAAAAAATGGCAGAAACCTATTGGAAATAATTACTTCACAGCAGGTAAGTAAGGTATGCAAAATACTTAGGGATTATAGATATCTGCAAAATCTTATGAGAGTGGCTGAGGGAGCTGGGGATGCTCAACCTGGAGAAAAGGAGGCTCAGGGAGGACCTTATCACACTCCACAACTGTCTGAAAGGAGGTGTGGCCAGGTGGAGGTCAGTCTCTTCTGCCACATAACGAGACTGGACAAGAGAAAACAACCTTAAGCTGCATCAGGGGAGGTTTAGGTTGGACATTAGGAAAAATTTCTTCATAGAAAGGGTTGTCAAGTGTTGGCACAGGCTGTCCAAGGCAGAGTCAGCATTCCTGGTGATCTTTAAAAGGTGTGTAAATGTAGCACTTAGGGACATGGTTAAGTGGTGAACACCGCTGTCTTAGGTTAACAATTAGCTTTGATTATCTAGGAGACCTTTTCCAACCTAAATGATTCTATGATTGTATTTCCTCTCCAAGGTGTATGCAGACCTTTCAGCATTCCTGAAAGCCTCTGAGTTTGTCTTGCCAATATAGCTGAGGGAGGTGAATTCAACCACAGAAAAATGGGCCATGTGTGACTGTACCCCCATGGACAAAAGGTTTGTCTCATTGCAATGGTAATAGCAAGGCATCCAGTGATGCCATGAGGAAAATTACTTACAGGCTTCACTCTGTTATCTCACAGAGCAGGTTTTGGAGCAGAACAAGGCTCTTATTTGTCATCTGATATGAACATAGTGTGTGTTTTCCACAGAGAAGTCAGAGTCCCCCCAGCCACCGTGCTATGGCTCTGCCTCTGATCCTGACTCACTAACCATGACCATCAACCCTCATGCTGCTCCTGCTTCACCACTGCTTGTCAGTGTGACACACACTCTATTAATACCATAGATACAGATTAATTTACTGAATTTACTTCTTTAAAATTCTGCCTCCTTTTTGATGCATGCAACGGAGTCTTTCACACCTTCCCTTGCATGTGACAATACATCTCATGTAATAAGATCCTGAATAGCTCCATATGCTATATCCCCCAGAGAGGTGTGCAAGATTGAAATGGTTAATGGCTTAAACATTGCTAAAATCATTGAAGAGCAATGGGTCTTGCCCAAAAGATATTTCACTGTGGTGGTCCCACAGCCCCAGTGCCTCAGCCTGGTCAGGTCAGGTGAGCAGTGGAGAGTGAGTTCTTAGAGAAGGTGTTGGGAAATTTCAGAAGCACAAGCCTGTATTGTGTTTACATGGGAAGGTTTTGGCAGCAGGGCAGCTATGGGAATGGCTTCTGTGAGAAGCTGCCAGAAGGTTTCCCATGTCCAACAGAGCCAGTGCCAGTCAGCTCCAAGACAGACCCACCATTGTCCAAGGCTGAGTCCATCAGTGGCAGTGGTGGCATCTTTAGGATAACAAATTTAAGAAAGGGGAAATAGTTGCTGGAAAACAGCAGTATGACCAGAGATAGAAGTGAGAATATTGAGAGAAACATCTCTGCATGCAAAGAGGGAGGGGCAGGAAGTTCTCCATGTGCTGGAGCAGAGATTCCCTTGCAACCTGTGGTGAAGACCATGCTGAGGCAGCTGCATCCCTGAAGGGAGGGGGACGTGGAGGACCCCATTCTGGAGCAGGTGGATGCATGAAGGAGGCTGTGACCGTCTTGGAAGCCCACACTGTAGCAGGCCCTTTCCTGTGGCCCCTTGGAGAGAGGAGCTGCATTAGAGCAGCCAGTTCCTGTTGACTTTAACACATGGAAGAGACCCAAACTGCAGCAGTTTGTGAAGAGCTGCAGCCCTTGGGAAAGACTCACATTGGAGAAGTTGTGGAGGTCTATCTGCAGTGGGATGAACCCCACACTGGAGCAGGGGAGGAGTGTGAGGAGTCCTCCCTCTGAAGAGGAAGGAGTAGCAGAGAAAATGCATGATAAACTGACTGAAGCCCCCATTCCCTGTGCCCCTGAGCCACTGACAGGAAGGAGGGATAGAATTTGGGAGCAATGGAAAGAAGGGAAGTGTAGGATTAAGAAGGTTTAAGATTTGGTTTTTTATCCCATTATCCTACTCTCATTTGACTGGTAATAAATGAAAATAATTTTTTCAAGTGAAGTCTGTTTTGCCTGTTTTGACAATAACCAGTGAGTGATCTCTCTCTGTCCTTATCTTGATCCATGAGCATTTAGTTATATTTTCCCTCCCCTGTCCTTCTGAGATAAGACAAGTGATATAGTGGCTCTGCTGGGAACCTGGAGTCCAGCCAGGGTCAACCCTTCACAGAGCTGATTGCCAGAGAAGCTGTGGAGGGATATTCCTTCTGGCTACAAGTTATGTCAGCTGTTTAATCAGCTAGTCCTTAATTTGGTTCATCTTTTGAAGCAGTCACATGAAACTGGGCAAAACAATTTCAGAAATTACTGTACAGTAAAAATAACAAGACATATTTTACCATTTCTTCTTATAACACTGCAAATATAATTTTGTTACAACATATGGTGATAACATTATTTTAACTATGTGTTATTATGCTTAGAGTCTTTTTGGCTTTGTGGAGAAGAGAAAAAATGAGCAGCAGCTGCTTGTCCTTATCAAAAGAGCCATTCCTTCATCAGAATAAAAATCCCGAAGTTGCAGTTTTTAATCCACCATCCATTGAATCACTTATCTCTGTGCAAATATTGGGGTTTACCGAGTGAAGTACAGAATATATCTTTTTCTTGAAAAAATGTTTCACTTAAATCTTGCTTGTAATGACATGAGGATCACTATTGTCATCAAATAGTAACTGTGAAGGCACCTTTTATGTATATCAGGACTCTTGGTGTTGAAATACAATAATTACCTGGTTTGCAGGTGTTTCACACCTAACACAAATACCCAGCAGTGTGATGCTATTATCATGAAACCATGGTAATAGCATATATATTGCCTACATACATTGGTAAGGACTTCCCTACCTCATACATCCAAGACTCCAAACAGTCTTACATGTTGTTAGGAAACAAAAAGTTAATCCTCTCAAGGCCTAAAATCCATTTCCACATGCATTGTGACAAAGTGCTTGGAAAACAGCAACAAATATCATAGCACTGTTATTTATTATTTAAACTTCCATGTTGGCCACACTTCAGGAGTTGACATGTGACAAAGTCAGAGAGTAGAAAAGCTCTGTCTTCTTTCCCAGTGAAAGGAAGTTTCTGGCTGCCATTTAAATCCATTCTCATTCTTATCATCATGCCCCAATGTAATCAGTCTCTACACAGCGTGCAGGATGAAGCAGTTTTAGTCCACATGCTGCTGGCTGTTCTGGCATGATTAGACATATTATTTAGGCTGCAGGACATATTACTGTAGCAGCAGGCAGTTAACATCCACTTGCATCTGTGGAGTCTTTTTATAAATAAATTCTAAGTAAAACTCTGCATCAACAACTATTTTAAACAGGGAACTTTTCTATTAAAATTAATGTCAGGAGGAATTTCTGTCCCTCTTTTTTTCTTTCCCTGTACATTCATATCGTGAACTAGGAAATGCAGATGGGTGAGAGCCATAAATTTTAAACAAATATTATCAGAGGCTAAGGACAGCCCATTTTGTACTGCAAATGTGACAGAGGACTGGAGTCCTTCCTTACGATGGAAAGACCTATCTACCTTGGTGCAGTTCATGCTTTTAAAATTGCAGTTTAGTGGCAAGATTCAGTGTCTGCTTTCTGACTTTTCAAATGAAAGACATAAACTAAAATTGAAATTTCTCAGAGAGAGACTTAAAAGTGGAGCAGATATGGCAGCTGCAAGTAGCTGTTTTGAAGCATCCTCAGAAGAAAGGGTGGTTTCCCATCAGACTTTTGTAATCTGAATCCACAGAGATGAACATTCAGAGGAGTGAGTTTCAGAGCATTTTCAGATGGACCACAGCATGTATACACACACACACCTAGCACTGTACATTCAGAAACAGAAACATCTCGTTTTACTGAAATAGAAGAGCAAGTTCACATAGGCATGGCACTGAAAAATGTGCAACTACATATCCTAATGCTAATAACTAGAAAATACCTAGTCTGCAGGCAGTAATGAAAGGGAGAAGTCAAGGTCATATTAAATGGAATGAGCAGTACCATAAGAACAGAAGGGAAGGTTTGTTGATGAGTTCTCCAAACTAAAGCAGGACTCTGGAAAGGCTCCCAGAAAAGTAATGATTTACCAAGTAAGACTGAGAAATCCATCAGGCACCTGTTGAACAGAGGGTGCATTTTTTCTCCTCTTCTGCACTGAAAGTTTGCTAATGAGTTCCCACAATATTTTGAGACCCATAAAACCAGATGCTTGCAAGTGAGGAAATAAGTGAGATCTGGGATGAGCTCTAGAGGATGAGAAAAAAGTCTGTAGTTTACTTCATGTACAGAGGGTAAGCATATTTTGAAGTCTTTTCCATTAAGTCTCACAAGACTACTTACCCATAACCAAAGATTTAAGTTTTACCTGTGCCCTGAAAAAATATCTTATAGTCCCAGGAATTGCAAAGAGAACAATAACTTCACTAGCACTAAAGACTGGATATCTGTGTAAATAAACATAATGTTAAAAAGCATTAGGTTCTAGTTGGTATAAGTCTTATTAACTTGACATTCACCAAGGACAAACAAGAACAGTATCAAATTTGTTTTCCTGCCAGTCTTTCTTTTGTGGTTTTAGTCATATTGTAAAAAGTTGTTGGCAAATGCCACTGTATTGTAACATATTCTAATAAAGCATAAACAAAACAGGTTCTTACAGAATACTCTATTCAGTCTATTCAGAATCTGAAAATTTTAATGTAATGTAGCTACATACTTTCTCAAGAAATGGTGTATCACAAAATCCTCTTGTATTTGCTTTTGGCAATACATGCCAGAGTTGCTTATAAAAGCCCTGGGTTATTTACATATAAAATATTATTTGGGGTTTTCAGGGGATAGTGATCTTTCCTGTCACTGGAGGGTTTAAATAACGAATTAATGCTGCCCTCTGCAGTTATTTTGGAGTCAGAACCTCTTTCTACTGCTCATACAGCAATGGCAACAATGCTGTGGTTACTACGATGGTCTAAGGATATAAGAAAAGCATTTCTTAAATTAAACTATTGTGGCTTGGAAAAAAACCCAATCATTTATGAGGTTTGAGGATGAGGAAGCATTTCTTCTCAGGCTAGGAGAAAGGTTGCTGTGCTGAAAGCTCCTGTGTTTCTTCCAACATGTATGACTAAAATTAAATCAAGATATCACCACTCCCTACAAACTTTTCCCACCTGAGTAACTGAAAGAAAACACAGATCACATGTTGAGTAAATGTATAAGGACACCCAGCTCTGCTGTGTAGCTTTCTGAGAGAGTCCATCTAAATATTTTGTCTAAAATCATAGAACCATAGAATATCCTGAATGGGAAGGGATGCAAAAGAATCATTCAGTATAAAGGCTGACTCAGACACGGAAGACTGAACACTTCTTGTAGATAAAGAATGATAAAACTTAGTGGGAAACAGTAAGCTTTCAGGTCATTTTACCAGGAAGATGCATGCTTTACAAAGTGGCGCAAGAAATAGCAGAAGCAGGCATGTTGATGTTAATGCCACCACAGGAGCAGGTTCTGCTCCTCATGCCTGTCATTTAGATCTGCAACCTTCTAGAAATATGGATTTATAACCATCAATCTGCTGATGTAGATTAAATCTTACACAGTATTTGAAGCAGAAATCATGTTTTCAGATAGGCTACTAGGACATGCTGCTATGAAGAGATTTTTGGACCCCACATTGCTTCATTAGTAAGGAGTGAGCGAGACTTGAAATATTATGTATCTTGCTAGAATTTCTCAGATTTCAAAGTCCATGAGCACTAAAAGTAGGATTTAGCAGGTTTTATTTGAAGTTTAGGAATATTGCTGGAGTTGTACGAAGCATATCAACAGCTGCTTGGCTGTCATAATTATGCAAACTCTATAGCTTTCTCTTTTTAACTTCTTTGAAATGAAAACCCATTATTTATGAATAAAAGGATTGTAAATAGAATTAGTGTACTGCATATTTTTACATCTAAACATCTGCAACTGGATGAGCTTGTAGTCACAGTTTCTTGGTAGCTGGCATTGTCAATACTGATGGGACAACAAGAAAGCCCCAGGGACAGATAACTTTAAGGACCTGCACCCTAAGTATGTCTGAGGAGCCAATGGTTAGTTTTACCTGCTGGAAGTTAGATTCATGTCAGCACCCTTAGTAAATTATTGCCACCCTATTTATGTTGAGTACAAAAGTATGACATAGAAGCACAGAACCATCACTGACTTAGTGTTAATTCTTCATATAGTAGGTTGGTAATTTGAAGGTCGTAAAGACAGTGACATCAGTAACATCTTTTGTACATAACACAACAGTTTTCACATATGCATTTGCATTTTGTGTATCTTTTGACTATGGGTCGTTCTTTTTAGTTGTGCAGGATTGAATTTTATTTCAGCTCCACTTAGTCAGGGATGTTTTCAATTCCAGGTTGTTTTTTTTTCCAGTTTGATATTGCTTACCAATAAGAAAAAAAATATTGCTTACCAGCTGAGTAAGAGTGACCTTTGATTTGTCAGCCAAGTTATCAGTGAAAATACTGAAGAATACCACCCAGTAACCTGTGATCTCCTCCTTTATTCATCCTAGTGTTCCCTCAGAGTGCACTTACAGCCCTTAGTGCATCCACGATATTCCGCAGTGCTTACATTGGACTAGGAAGAAGAAGGACAACAAGAAACCTGTGTTCATACTGGTGTTCATACTGGTACATGCATTTAAACAACAAAACTGTTCATTTGTTGAGCTCTTTTGAAATCTGTTGTGCCAGGAGCTTGTTGTATTTTATACAATTTTAAATCCGTATGTCTAATGACGTAGCTTGCATCAATTAAGGGGAGAATATTAGCATTGCATATTTTGTTGAAACACAGACAAATTTCTCAAAGGTTTGAATCCATAATTGTAACTGCAGGCAAAAATCGTTGCTTGATAAAAAACAGCTGCATGGAGAGGGGAAAGGAAAATAAAAAATAACAAAAATGGGTGTGTCTGAGAATTCTGGTTACAAGTCCAGGATTCTCATTTGTGTAACTTGCAAGCTAAAAGATATTCAGAAGAAGCAGAGCTGAAGATAGGCAAGAAAAACTGTTGTGAGCTTTGATGAATACCAGGCTCACAGAGTATCCAGCTCCCACCATTTTCCTGTGTTTTGATCAACACTGCTCCGTAACTGATCTAACCTGAAACTGCATCTTCACTCCTGTAATTCACACAAGTACGCTTTGAAACAGAAGCTTGCAAGCAGACTCATTAAATCAAAGGCACAATGTCAAATATGAAGCACTTGTCATTCCTTTCAGGTCTTCCCCTGGCTCCGTTCTCACTTCACCTCCTCTGTTGTTTGTCACCATAAAATAGTTATTACCCATCAGTGGTGACAGCTTCATCAGCGACTTGTCTTTCTACAAAAATTTACAGAAAATGTACATCTTCCTTCTAATAAGCTCCTTCACTTAAAAGAAAATTTACAGCCTGTGTAGGCAATGTGAGCAGAGTGTTGGGAAAGGAGGTGAAATGATTTGTGAAGACACATGTAGTCAGGTCAGGATTAGAAGGAGGTGGCAATCCAAGTTTGAGGTCCTGTGCATTGATGCTTTTGCTTTCCTTTCACAACAGCACCATCCTGCAGCAGTCTCACATGGCTCCCTTTGTGATGTATTCTTTAGGGGACATTTTGTTTCCTAGACCAGCAAATTCCAAGTATTAGTTGACTATTAATACTTTAGTTTTTGCTTTGAGCTGCTGCAGAGCCTTCATTAGTTGCTCTAAATATATGGGTGAATGCTTAATTGTGTTCCCTTGCTGCTGTCTTGTTGTTCTCGTTTTTTTCTGTAGCAGCTTTGTCATGGAACACAATGCCTTTCCTGTCCGAAACTGCCACCTGACACATGCAGCAGCTCCTCCTGCCAGAGCCACAGGGCCACGCTCAGTTGCATCAGAGGTGGTTGCAAGTCCGACTTAAACCATTCACCATCAGCTTCTGACCCTGAAGCACTTAAACTTGTCCTTTCTTTAAAAATGGTGATTAATGAAGTAAATTATGGCTTGTCATAGGCACAGGGTGTAAAGTCATCTTTCACCAGATAACCCTCATCTTTTGGTAACAGTTTAGGGACCTGAAACTGTTGGACTTTTGAAAGTAGGCTCATCTTTCTCCTCGTGACTTTGCACAAGTCCCTAATGCCTTGTATCCTCCTTATTGCAGTTCAGTGCTGTGGTAGGCATTCAAGAGTATTTGGAGAGGGAAATTGGACCTTTCAGTTATTTTTCCAAAAATAATGAAGATGTACTCAGCTGCAGGCAGCTGAAGCTACAGAGGAAGGATTTTAAATTATTCTGAACACATTTTCCTTTTTCTTTCAGAAACAAGGTCAAGAGAGATTATTGAGTGATTAAATCATTCTTTACTCATCCTTGAAGTAGTCTCAGGTCATCATGACAGGAACTCAACTGAGTTCAGAGAACAGAGAAAGAGGAAGAGAAACAAGAAGAAAGGAGAAAAACTTGACAGGATTTCACCATGGTAATTTCACAATTGCTGCTTTACGATTCATCTATTGTCCCCAAAATAACTTCCATGTATTTTGCAGTTCACACAGCAAACAGGGCAAAAATATATTATTCACAGTGGAATGAATTGCTGGCTCCTAGATTAAAAGAAAAAGAAACTACAGACTCTGAAACACACTCGGGAAGGAAGTGATCTTCAGGAATACTGGAGATGGTATTAAAGTGCTACATTACATTTGATCAAGTAAGATCCAAATGTTCCAATCAAACTCAAGTATTTTTCATGTCAAGTGCTGAGAAAATGCAGACAAAGAGACAGGGCATAGTCAGAACACACAGAGGTAGCTCTCGTTGGGGCTTTGATGCACCAGGGACAGTGTTGTGAGCTAAATAACGCACATGGAACTCAGGAACCTCTGCAGTAAGCAAGTGACCACAAATGCAGCAGGCAGTGTCATTGGAAACAACCCATCCATGCTCCCAACCCAACCAATCCATGTTCTCGTGCTCCCTCTGATGGCATTTGCAGTCACACCAAGCCTCATGCCATACCAGTGATCTCCAAAATATGATGCTGCTGCCTACAGATATTTACAGATATCATCTTTTGTAGTTGCCACCAGCTATCAGGTTCTGAAGATTTATATCTTTCATTTCAGCTGCAACTACAGTGTAATACACTTCTTTTTTTTTTTTTTCAAAAAGAGGATCTAACACTTTTATTGTGTTATGGTTTCATTTTATAGAGTCTAAGAGAATGCCAAATAAAAGATTTCTGATTAAATGGAGAATTAGCAAAACAAATATGAAAATAAAAAAGCTTCTCAGTTTATGCATCAGCAGGCACAGATAATATTTGCTGAAAAGTTTAAGCTTTCTGATTGCTCAGGGCTGCTATTAAACCTGTTTTAACTATCATTAGCTTAATAATGTCTTTCTGCTCTCAAGCCCAAGACAGAACAGACATTAATATCTCCCTAGAATGGAGTAGTAGATGCATAGCATTGCATGTCTTTTTGCATGGCCTTAAATAAAGCATTTTAATACAATTTTTTTTTAATTTTAGTTTTGTTTAGAAATTAAATTTTTTAAAGCAAATTCTGAATGGGTGCTAAGAAAATTCGGGTACAAACTGTATGTTAGCACTGAAGTAATGCTAATTAATATTTACTCCTTAAGTAGTAAAATAGAGAAACTCAGCTGGAAAAAAACCAAGCTGTCTGGAGACAAAACAGCTGTTATATATCCATATGATGCTGTAGGACTACTGCCATCTTCTGGAACATGAAACAAAAGCATGGGAACACTAAATTAAATACTCCCATGAACCAACGAGGTTTAGGGCTTGAGATACATAATAAACAAAAATTCTTCAGGGATGACTCATTTGCCTATTGTCTTTTTTACATATCATATTCCAGTTCTTCACCACTTATATATTTGGCTTCTAAAAAGCAGGTCAATATTGTTTTATAAGCACAGCAATATTATACTCCTTTAATTTAAGTTGTGAGGAAGAGAGATTTGTTTTATTCTACTTCTGAGACGTTTCACAGAAAGATCACAGTGGAATAGTGTAATTGTTTTCATTTATATCACACTAGCTGATATGTCTTGGCATGGTTTACTATTAGGTCTTACTGAAGTGTTATATTTTATACTAACCTATAATTCAGAAGATCTGTGTTTGTGTGATGCATTTTGTGGTAGCCTTCTTGCACATTTCAGGCTTTTTCTGCTTTGGCAATGACATGAAACACTGAGAGAGTTGGATCCACCACAGAGCATCAGACTTCTCAGAGGCAGGTTAGACTTTAGGATCATTGAAAGTAAAAAATTAATCATAAATAAACAATAAATTAAAGTGTAAATAAATAAATAAATATGACTCTTTATTCTTCCTGACTGGTATGACACTCCCTTTCCAAAAAACCAGCAACTCCCACTCAATCTTAAAATCTTGAATATCCACCTACTAGTTGAGACTGTTGAAAGCATACACCTGATTTGAAGGAATGCAACACATTCTCTCTAACCTCTGAATTATTAGCCTGTGGCATAACTAATCTTAGGAGGTTTTCATTTGTTTTACCAGTTTCTCCCAATCTCTATCTTATTTTGTGTTGAGTGTCTTCCAGCCCAGAATTACGATTGACTCCTGGCTGGTTTTCCAAGGAAAAACGTAAACAAACAAACACAAAACATTACCTGCTCAAGACCACTGCCCAAGGGGGATGTGTGGCAGGAGCAAAACTGGAGCTGTCTGCCCAGAGCCCAGCAAGACATGAGAGATCTCAGGTGGCCTTTGGGACAGGGCTGCCAAACGCCGTCGTGTGAGTTCTGCATCCCCTGGCACCCTGCCTTGGGTTTATCTTGGCTGTTAATACCAGCCATCAGTCTTGTTCCTCACAAGACTGGCTGCTCAGGAAAGAAACTGCTTCAGCTCTTCCTACTCATTGCCTCCCACTCATAAAAGACAATTTTATGTTCTTGGCACAGCTAAGAGCACCAGCCTGTTGGCTCAGCAGAAAAAAGCTTCTGCCATGAAAAAGTCCTTCAGGCTCAGGTGAGGCAGTGGAGGAAAGATGCGGCAGAGTCTTCAGGTAATCTGGACATGAGTTCATGAAAAATGGCAAGGGAAATACACCACTCTTAAATTACAATTAAAATAAAAATCTTGGACAAGACCTGTGCAACATTTAACTGTTGCTAAGATCCCATTTTGTGAAAAATCCTGATAGGTTTCTTCATTTTATCATGCTAATCAAAATGAGATATAACCAGGAAATTCTGAGTGAGTTTATTAGTTACCTAATACTGTTTTTATAATGTGAAACTCATTTTTTTTAATGTTCTGGGGTTGCACTATTCTTGAGGAGAAGAATATAAACATTCATTTACTATGAAAATCTAGAAGAAAATGAGATCTGTGTTCCATCTTTTGGCATCTGATTGAGTATAAATTCGTATAATGTTGTAATACTGAATTTATATGACTTGCTCCATTTTTAGCTGTGTTGAGTTGGAGTGTTTTAATATGAGAACCTTGGCAAAAGAGGAAAGAAATGTTTTCATCAGTTTTTATCCTAAGTACTGATTTTGCTTGTAGTGAACAGTATTTTGCAGAGCATAGGTTGCATAAAGCTGTGGAGACAATCTGTCATCTGTCAGTAAGTGTTATCCAAGTTATGTTGTGTCCCTAGGAAACACAAAATAGTACTTAAATAAGCATGACAGTGTAAATTAGTTATTGACTTGTTACCCTTGGATCTTATGCAAAACTGTTCTCTACATTCTAGTATTAATATTTTGAACAGCTACTACGATGTTGGCACC
>VYZP01077554.1:0-13486 GCA_013400635.1 Hypocryptadius cinnamomeus | reverse complement strand
CAAAGGATATACTTGAGTTGATTCACCTCCTGTTGTTTTTACTGAAAAATATACTTGCATTGATTATACAAAGAAAGCCAGCCCAATAAGCAGTCCACCAAACAATCCCTTTTTGACCCCCTAAAGCAGAGAAGCAGGAATTTTGAGGATGGACATTGATTTTCTGTAAGTATTTGATATTCTCTTTACATTGGTACAGCAGCAGGATACAGCATTATTTCTCAACAGCTCCCACTATTTCTGAGGACCTCCTCCACTTCTTGCAGTGTTCCTCACAGAAGCATCTCTGACTTGCCTCTAGAACTAATGGCACTAATACCTTGAGAATTTTGATGAAAAAAATATGAACTGCGTAGCCCTTCTTTGTCTTTTCACACCAATACATGAAAAAACATCATCCCTGCCACTTGTGTAACCATAAACAAAGTCATCAGATTAATCCTGCTGTGGTACTTTGCGTGTAGCTTTACTTTGAAAAGATGCTTTTAAATCTATGGACAATTAGCAGAAGTAATACTGAATTTCTGAAGACTGCTCGCTTAAAAGCTTCTTCTTGTTGACGTCCTCTAACGTGGGAGGATGTTGTACCTGCAGAATGCTATAGGAAATGTAGAGCACCTCTGACAAACCTAATGCTGTTTACACTATCTGATGTCGAGTTTCAGTTGTATTTTGGAAATGTTAGACATATTTCCTTTCCAGCAGGGACTTTGTTAATAAATTTTGAATGTAAAAAATGACAGTACAGAGAAGAGAATTATTTCAGCATGCAGAAGGAAATAAAGTGGTATAAACTGCATTTCAATTTCTTTCACTTTGTATTACTCAAATATATTTAGGATTTGTTTTTGTTTTCCAGAAACTGGCCTATACAAAGGAAGCAATGGGCAGGTGAGTATCTGTGTTCTCCTTGCATTTTATTCTCTCTGGAGATAACAACAGGGCCGAGCTGTGACATTTTGTAACCTTTTCTCTCTTTTTCTTGTCAGTTCCTGTGCTGATTGGTCATGTGGGTAAGTAATTTTCCCTTTCTAAAGGCTAGTGGTAGGTCCTTTCTCTGGTTCTTGCTGCTGCTGGCATTGATGGGTGTACTGAAGATGGACAGCATTCACCTTTGTGTAAAAGGATATATAGAAAAGTGTGGTGGAGAAATCTGGTGGTACTTGCATGTGAACCTCTGTCCTGGCATGGCTGGCATGCTCAAAATATCTCAGCCAATCTGAGGCTTGTACTTCTGCTTAAGTGTGTCATCACCTTGTTGGCTGTCAGGCACAGACCCAGGCTATTTACCTGAAGAGGTTTAATGGGGAAAATCTATTCTGGGAAAGAGGTGTGTCTATAGTTACTTGTGTTAGTGTTCTGGTTCTCTTGAAACTCTTTCCCAAAGGCTTTCAGGTAGTCCTGGTCGTCATTACAAAAACAAAAAGAAAATTGAATATTTTGAAATGGTATTTTGAAAGACTTTCAAGAGATGTGTTCCATAAATAGTTACAAGGGAACTGGCTGTTTGGGCTCCTCACGCTTTTAACAAGGCAATAAAACTGAAAACTGATTTGTGGCATCTTTGTAGCAAAGCAAACCTGAACTTGACCTGTTATTGTCATGTCTTTTATTGAACTGAAAACAAGTTCAAATTATTATTGCTCCATTGCTACTCAGAACTTAATCTAAGCTGTTATTTTTAGGGTAATTCAAACCCAGACAATCTGGTGCTGAACTCCTCTGAAAAACTTGTAGGTTCAATTCTCTGCTTTACAGAGCACATAAAGCTATGCTAAATATGAGTAATTAAAATACCAGGAAGAGTAATCATTTAACAGACTTCTTAGAAAAGCCTCCAACTTCTCAAATTAGGTATCCTCATTGTGATTTCATAGCCACAGCATAAGTTAAAATTAATAATGTGATATGATAATGGCAAATGTGATTCCTAAAAGATTGGTTTCTCTCTGTTCTGTGGAGCTGAGTGCTCCTTTGTCAACAGCACTCCCTGAAGCCTCCAGGCCAGCTGGGTAGTGTCCATCTGTTCTGAAGAAATTTGAGTTTGAAAACCTACTGAATCTCTCTGTGTGATCATTCAGGAAATCTAGTAAATGTAGAGATACATGAGAGGAGTTGGAATCAATGCATCTAGAGTCTGCATGTACTGGGCTAAGCAAAGGAACAGTGCAAAAAGACCAACTTTTGATTGAAAGGTGGATCAGAGTGATAAATGTTGTACTTGTCCAAAAGCTATCTTATGAAGTGTTTCATGGCAACATTAAAGGGGTTCCAGCAGACAACTGGCAAACTTTGCCAAACTCAGTTCACTGTGGGGCTATGCTGCATCTGTCTCAAAAATACACTGCTTTTATTTCAGTATGTATTGCTTCAGGTTGGGATCTTTGTTATTGCCAGTTTAAATTTTGAGTTTACTGTATCTTTTCCTCTATGATTTATTGTTTGTCTTGTGCTTGGAAATTGTAGTGTTTTATAGCACAAAGAGGGTGACAGAGGACTGAAGCAGTGACAGAAACAGGTAGACTTGTCCTGGGTAATGGAACATCAGGAGAAATTAGTAGAAATAATTTTCCCATTATAAAATCCAAACTTACTCTAAGACCGTTGTGGACATCTTAGAGCATTCATGGTTTAAGATGTGAAGTTTGTAAGCGAGAGTCCTATAAAAAACAAAGCCATGATCTTCTGTCATGGATAGAAGATATCTAACTCCAGGTGTCTTGTCCCAAGAGGAGGAAGTCAGCCATCTCAATACTGCCAACAGCCAACGTTATTCCCTGAAAAATTAACCACACCTCCCAGTAAAGATCAGAATAAATGTTCTTCCAAAAATATTCTGTAAGAAATTAGGATAAGTACCCAACCCAGGACCACCATCAGCCTCTAAGGCACAGGATGGTAAATCCAGTGCAAATCCCTCCTGCAGAAAGGAAAAGTGAGTGCAGTTCTACCCTCTCCTGGGCACTGCTGTTCTCACCTGCTGACCCAGCTGTGCAGAGAGAGGCTGGTCCAGTGCAGGGCAATGCTAGGACCTGAGCATTGTCATCCAGCTATGCCCTTTGTGTCAGAATGGACAACTGTTCTGGTCTTGTCTTGAGGGAAGGCAGGACTGTCCTCAGTATCTAGATGAGACATTCAGGATTCCCACACTGCCAGGGAAGAGCAGGCTTCTCCAGATGGTGCCTTGAAGTGAGGGTCTAGCTGAAGTCTCTGATGTGTCCTGTGGTGAGATCCAGTGTCTCTGATGATTGTGCAGAAGGAGCCATTTCACTTTGGAAGCCTGGCACTGGGCATATTTCTCTGTATGTTTTCCCACTGATAAGAACAAGATAAATTTTGCCATAGGTTCTAAAGCATAGCCTCCACACAAGAAACTATTCTAAAAGCTTTGACCAATCTCTTTTTTTCTGTGAAACATTTTTTTTCTTTGAAACTCTTCCTTAATTTGGGGTTGATCTGGAATAGAAGACAGGCTCTTGATATCTGTTAGTCATTTTAACTATGCTACCTCTCTAAATCAAATCGAAACTGTGCTGAAAGCTATGAACAGCTGTAGAATTGAAGCTGTGATTTGAGTTTGATACAACTCATATAATCCTACCTAGATGTCAATATGGTGTCTCCCTCTAGCTAGAAAAAGCTGACTTCATCTAGTTAAATGCTGGGATGGTTTTAAAGTAGCCTATGGAAAGGTGCCTTGTGTTCTTGTGGTTTAGTTCCTGGAATAACTCCCAATCCGGCATTACTGACAGTGGCGTAACAGCAGGATGGAAGTTTGTTCCCGTAAGGTTTAGAGCATGCATTCACGTAGGTTAAATGCTCAGCCACCCTGGCCTTTTCAGGAACTGAGGGATTAAACTAAGTACCACCAAGGAGAAACCCTCAAAAGGAAAAGCATTATGTGGGACACAAGCCAGATGTGTACAGAGCAGCGCAGTGAACATTGTAGAGTTTTTGCCCCAGTTGGAAGAGTCAGAGCACTACATCAGCTGAAGACTTTTGCTGATTGCTTTATTCAGTAGGCCACTGGAACTTCACACAATGAAATTCTGTCTCTTAATATTGGAGTCTTTCTCTTGACAATGAGACAGTTCTTTTGTCTAATTCCTGGAGGATCAAAAGCCAGATCTTGAGAATCCGCTGCAAGAAAAGAAGTAGCACAAAATTGTTGCGGTGGAAAACAAGAGCTTTTATGTCATAGCCTTGCTTGAGTGCTGTATGCACACAGCATACTGAGAAAAAGAAAAAGAGTACAGGATAGTTGAAAAGAAGGACTATAACAAACTACTTTTTCACTTCTTCAGGAGCATTTTTTAATGTAAAATGAAATATGTAGAGGCACCTGTTCTTTCTGATGGTACTTGCTGATTCTAACCTCACTTAGTTGCAGTAAATCTTGTCCAGGCCTCCTGTGTTCTGTCCATGTTCTCTGCCTTGGCAAATCTGGAATCCATATTTTATCAGCGGTGGTAGCAATGGATGATGGTGTGTCAATTTGGCTTTTGTACTACTTACCTAAATGTGCTTCATGAAAGAGTAAGAGTTTGTCTTCTGTGCTGGGATAATTTCATCAGTTCAGCAGTTCTGCCTGCAATGATGCAGAAACCTACCTGAGTTTTTCTACTGTTTGCATGTGGACTTGGCAGTGATATTCCTCATTTCAGACATTTTTCTATCACCTGCACAGTTTTACCACATGTGAAGAGTTCCACATTGTTCCTTTTCAGTTGTATATTTTCTTTTGTGCTCGCTACTGTCTAGTAGCAAGTATGAAAGGTTTGTCCTATTTCAATTAGAACCAAAAGAGATGAAAATTCAAGAACTACCTAAATGAAAATTTAGATAAATGCATGAAAATATTAAAAGGAAGATAATCTGAATACAAGGCTTTGTCTTGCATTCTGAAATTGCATAAAAATACTTCTTAAATTGAGTGCCAGTTAGTTCAAGGCTGTGTGATTGAAGTATTCAAAAAATAGAAAATCAGAAAATAAATTTTTCTCACCTTTGTGCAACATGAGAATTGAAGCCATATTGTTCAAGAAAAAGAAAAGCTTGACATAGCCAGTTAGACTTTAGAACATTCAAACTGACCAACAATCTTACAAATAATGATAAACTGGTGGATGTCCAGAACATGTTATACAAATTTGAAGATGTTACTTTATTCAACCACAGAGTTGGGTTTGTCTTAAACCTTGAAGAGAAATGTAGAGAAAAATCTAACTAATACCTTCATAGATCTTCATGGGGAGCTGTGAAATGGTATCACTGATGGCCCATTTAACAGCTCCAGAGTGTTGTTTCTTCTTAATAACACAATATGGCTGCACATAAAGAACCAGTTCAGGCCTGTGAGTCAGTGGAACTCTGTTTATGCTTTGATGGACTGGAACTTGTCATGTCTTCTCCTGACATGACTGCTGTCAAACAGAAGTATGTATCATGGGCCTTGAAAGAAGGGGAATGTAGGCTGTGTTTGTGAGCTGTGGTTGCTGCATTAATATGTATAGGCTGTCCATAAGCACTGTTTGCTTCAGATCAGCTTCCTAGGCCCTTATGGATCTTGTCTTACATCTGCCCAGATCCTGGCGTCTAACAGAGCTGTGTGATCTGAAACAGCTTGTTTCTGCCAAGGAAACACAAGTGCAGTGCTGTTTGTTCTGGTGCTTAGACATCTGCTTGTCCATATGCCTTCCTGCCTCTCCATACATATGTGTATGTTTTTATATTTTGCTTACTGCTCAGCCAAGATGATCCAGGGAATCACTCATGCAGGTAGGACAATGGAAATTACATTTCATGTGTCTGTGTCTCAAAGTCACAATAAACTCTTGTTGGAATACAGTCCCTCTACCTGGAGTCTTGCTTGTTTAGGTAGAATTTAAAATCAAGCGTGGGCCTTGGATTAATCCTGGGGCAAAACCATAAAAAATCCTGTGTATTTTAAGTGGTGCAAGTGAGCGTGAATTTGAATCTGTGTTTACCTTGAAAAGTGATGTGTTCGGACAATCCAGTCATGTGCATTTTGAGTGACTTCATTAGAGGTTCTCAGTACAATTGATGCATTTTTAGGTGATCAATAAAGTAGGCATGTGAAAAATGTTAAGGGGAAGTAGAAGGCAAAAAGAAAGCAAATGTCATCATTCTGGTAGGGTAATGAAAAACCAATGTTGTGTGTAAAGTGAACTTGGTTACAGCATAGTATCCTTAAAACTATATTTTCATCCTTTTGAAAAAAAGTAGTAGCTGATCATTTGACCAAATTTGGTGCCTGACTGGTTTGGTTAGATTTATTAGGGTTTTAGTAGGTGATGTTTAAGTGCTTGGTTTTTAATTTTCAGCCAGCTGTGAGTGGAATTCTGTCAGAAAATGTGGCAGCTCCTGAGGGCTTGTATTTATAAGCCCCTCAGTGCCAGTAAGAATATATTACCTGCCCTTGACAAAGAGTGTGGTATGTTGTTGCTTAAGGAGCTGGGTTTGCTGCACAGCCTTAACTCTCACGGTGACACTGGCCTTACTATCACCTCACCTTTCAGTGCTATCCTGGCTGCCCCAAGGCCTGGCTTGGACTGTGGTGGCTAAACTGGTGCCTAAGGTGATGCTTGTGACAGAAGCACTCTGTTTGAGAGCTGCCATTTGTTTGGGTCAGTGGCAGAGAAAGTCCTTTTGGACTTTTGAAACTTGGAGAACTTCACTTTGATGTGTCTATGACCAGCAATCTGACCTAGAAGTAGAAACCGAGAAAGATATTAGGCCTTTCCATTTGTCCTCTTTTGAAAGTGTGATTAATGCCACAGCATTTTGTTTGGGGTTTCTTGTCTACTTTGAGGATTTTTCCTTTAAAAACTCAAGCAACTTAGTTCAGGGGGCTCCTGTCTGGGTAGGTCTGGGGCTGCCCCGGGGTGGTTCCAGACAGCTTTGATGGGCAGGGCTGAGCTCTACACTGGGGGCAGTGGCAGCTCAGGGAAAAGCCTGTGTGAGAAAGGGCAAAAACATGGGGCACAGGGAGAGGAAGAGGGAGCAAAAAGAAGGAGAAGCAGTGGTGTGGGGAATGCCAAGGCCAAAGGCACCACACCATGGCAAATCATGTATTCCCGGCAGCCGAGGGAGGACTCAGGCTGGAACAAGCAGTTCCTGAAGGAGCTGCTGCCCCTGCAGAGCGTGCACTGGGTAGAGGAGTCCAGAGTGAAGCTGAGCCTGGGAAAGGGTGAAGAAGTGGTGTTTTAATGTTAGTCTACTTTTAACTACCCAAATGTACTCAAATATGCAATAAATTAGTTTTCCCTAAGCTGAGTCTGATTTTCACATGGAAGTAATTGGTGAGTGATCTTCCTGGCGTTATTTCAACCAAGAAGCTTTTCATTGTATTTTCTTCCCTGTCTTATGGAGATGGAGGGAGTGAGAGAGTGGCTGGGTGGGTGTTTGGCCCTTAGCCAAGGCTAACCCACACCAGAATTGGGTGCTCAATTGGTCAAATAGTAATTTTGGTCTTTTTGAGATGCCCTGAGTTGCAGCACAAGTGTGCAGAAGGCCGGCAGGGACCATGTGGGATGCATGGGTGACCTGTGCCTTGTGGGGCAGTAGCTGGAGGTCAGGAGTGCCTGGAGGCCCCTCAAAGAATACTGGGCACCAACCTGTGCCCACCCGGATCAAGTCCCACGAGTCTCAGGTTGGGTTTCCCACAGCAAATCATGCATCTTGTCCTCTTCTTTAGAAAAGGAGGTGGATACAAGACTCAGCTAATGGCTAGATATAGGTTTGAACAGACCAGAATATTAAAAATCCCGTAGCAGAGTTTTTACTATTCATAGCTGTGCTTTTGTTGAGTTTCTATTCTGACCCTAGTTACACTGAACAGTTTGTAAGAAATAAAATCCCAAACTGGTTCACCTCTCCTGAAAAGTAGAGTCATTCTTGCTTCTGAATATTAAACATGATGCACTAAAATGCTCTGATGCTGTAATTTGGTGACACTCTGTTATAGACGTAACATACTTCCTATTGAAACTGGTAAAAGAGGCATCTTGAAGTTAGGTGAACTTAACTGGAAAATGTTTCATCAAACCAATTAATAATTAGGTGAACTTAATTGGAAAATGTTTCATCAAACCAATTAATAATTAAGCAATAGTTTTTATTGCAGTTCTAAGATGACAAACGAGTAAAGAAACTAAATCCCTCCAAAACATAACCAGCATTCTCAAGAACATAGCCGTGAGAGAGACTACCTTGTCTAACTTACACTTTTTAGTAAAATTTTCCAGTTTTGGAAATGATTCAAAGATTTACTGAGTTTGCCAAAGAATTGGCAAACTCAAAAGCAGTCTTGCACTGTGCTGGCTGAAAACAGGTACCAGTGTCCATGAGATGGAAGCAGGCACAACTACACTTCAAAGCTTGCATGGAGTTCATTGATTTTATTTGTGCAAGAAAATACATGAAGGTACTGTTTAAATTCTTGAATAAGTATTTTCTGATTTTTTTCATGTGGAAGTTTTTATTTTTTATTAATATTTTAGAATTGTTGTGGAGATCTCACCCTGTCAGTTTAACATCCCCTGAACTATGTTTTGGTATAGTTAATTATTTAGTCGAGGATTGACTGTGTCTTCTGGGAAAGGATGGGTGAAAAGATTCTTGATTCAAATAGAAAATTCATCAGGTTTGCCTTCACGTCTGTTTATTGGCACATAAGTGTTATGTGTCTGTGAGGGGCAGAGAGAGAAAGTGTTTCAGACACTAACTCAGTGAAACTATGGTCTCTGATCATATGCTGGTGCTCTGGTATCTGTGGAACGTAACTGTGAGTCTGGTTGTCTGGCTGGTGCTGGCAGCCTCTTTTGGAGTAATACAAAGACTGACTATACAGCCTGAAGGAGGCAAGATATCAACTTTGAGTGGAGTTTTGCTTGAGGATAGGATGGACTGCAAGACCAGTCACAGAGTGTGTGAATCATAAAACAAACCTGTCAAGGCCAGGAAGCATGGCTGATGTTGCATATATTAGAGTGAAGACTTGCTGCAATGAGTGTTTCATGGCACAAGTATGATCACCAATAAAAAAGGAGATCCTTTAGAAGTGAGAGAAATATCTCAATACAATGAACTTCAGTAATGTTCATGTTCAGTTTCTTCCCAGCAGTTAAACTTCCAGCCTTACCGCTTGCGCTCTATAGATTAACAATAAGACAAACTCAAAAAATAATTTTCCCTTCATCCAGGAAGGACTTGTTTCTGTCAGAGCATGTCTCCCATTCTTGGTAACTTGACAGTTGCTCCAGGCCTACAGAATTGGCTCCAGGCAGCTTGGGTTTACTGTAAGAGTTGTCAAAGCTGTTAGTTTCTCTTCAGGCTGACAGTCCTCATGTGATTGTTCTTCTTTTCACATTTGGCCCAGAGTCATTTTTTATGTGTCTGGGTTTGGAAACTGATATGTTTTGAAGATTTCCAAATAAGCAGAGGAAAATTAATTATGGGAAGAATCCACCTTCTTGCAGCTATTTCAGTGCAGTTATGGTGTTTTAGTGCACTGGGGGGGAGCATTTTTAAAATTGAGTGGTTTATAGGGTATTACCAGTTATCTTTGCAGTTTATCTCTTTGTACTTGCTTTCTTTACAGACCTAGGAGGCAAAATGTATTTTTGTATGGGACTCCAGGTCATTTGGGATATAAGAGGCTTAGCAACCCAGAGATGCACATGATGTGTTGTATGATGCAAGTGACTCAAAATCTAAGTTGCAAAATATAACTGAAATACTGTTAAGCCTAATTTTTATGAATTTATGAGCAAAATGGTACTGTGAAAAATTTTGTCTGCACATGTGCTTCTTGGTGTAGTATCAGAATCACAGAAATACCAAAAACTACTACATTTGTCTTACCACATCCAGCTTCAATTTCTGATTTGTTTTTTATCTAGTGGGACTCCTACTCCACCTTTGGATGCTGATGTTACCACACTGAGAGGTCAGTTTTTATCTAACTGCTGTTAAGGCTGATTCTGAATTACCAGAAAATTGAGAAATTCATGTGTTTGGATTTCAGAAAGAGCTCTGAAGTTTTACACCTCTCTAATGCCATTTGTAATCTGGAGATCGTGTTATGTGCTGTCATTTTGTTATTTCATGGATCATGAAAATCCTACTCAAGAAATTCGTTCTGTGCCGGTTTTACTGCACCTAAATTCATGTTTCCAAAAATACATCTGCTTAGCAGAATGTCAGCATCTTATAGTGATTAGTGTATTTTATACTTTTCCTCAGGCTTTTCATATGTCTCCTATGCTTTTGCTGTCATGATGATGGGAATAGGAATCAAATTTGACTATTGGTTTATGCTTGCTGAACTGCTTCTGTGGGTATATAGAAGAAGAAAAACAACAAACAAACCCAAACAAAATAATGCTGTTCTCTTTCAAACTCAGATGCAGCTGCCAATGTTCCTCCCCCTCATGAGATCTCCGTCGAGAGTCCTGTGGGTGATACCATCCATGAGCATGACAATGTAGACACCACTGTGAGTGGGTTTTTTTCATTTGGTTCAACATTCTGTTGCCTTCCCTACATGATATTGTTTATGGTCATTTACATTTTAATAGAAATTAAAGGTGTTGTTAATATGGTGTGTTAACACAAACTAGGATTTCCTAGTGATGCTTTTTTCTTGGTCCTAAAATAAAGAGCCAGACACAGTTAAGGAATAAAGGGTTTTTACCTGAGTATTTAATAAGGATTCTTATGGTGCAACAATTCGCCAAGGTGGAACACACTGAAATGCACACTCGCGGTAGATCACGAATACAATTTTACAAACCTTGCAAATTAGTATATCTAACAAAGATGTTCCAATGAGGGGCTTGAATGAATAGTGTGACATCCCCCCATTCCCAAGTGTTCCCCTTTAGATGGGCCTAATCCTGGTCTACAGGATGTGTCCTAGAGGGGGCCTTGGTGTCTCAAGATAGCCTAAGGCTTTCTGGACTCCAGCTGTGAGACCTTGAGGGTATTTGGTCTCCTGGCCTAACAGAATGCCAGGACTATGCTAAGGTATCAAACTTAAGGAATTATAAGTATGCACGCTAAGGGTACTGAGAATACATAAGAGGTATATTTTAAAAAAAGGCAAAAAGTCATCACAGCATCAATAAAATCAGAGTGTGAATTTCTAAAGTTTTAAGACATTTTCCTGGGCAGATATTTTTTCCATTTGGAGAGGCATTGAAATACCTCTTCCCCCACAGTGGGAGATAATATATCAGTTGAACTATCAGATGAGGATTTTGCTAGTGTCATAGGACTAGAGAGGGAATGCCTAGTGGCTCTGAAAGCTCCAAGAAGAATGTGGAACACTATTATTCCTATGGAAGCACAATATTCCTTAGGTTGCTGTAGTAGAGTTTCAAGGGTCTGCGGAGTACAATTGTGTAGGACAGCAGAGAAGTGGCCTGGACAGCCTTTGAAGACTCTGATACTCTGCTCTTTTTCCTCTGCTGATGTAGGTGAACTTGTATTTAACATCTTATAAGTCACTGTTTCTGTGATATTTAACCAAAGCTCACAACACAGGGAAGTCTAGACCCCATATGTAAAACATCTCTGTAGAAGTGAGCTGACCACCACATAGGTCCCAGGGCAGTATTTGCTTCTAGGAAACAGATCCTCCAGATGAAATTTTAATTCCACACTCTAGAATCCAATTGCAGTATTCATGGGCCAACACGACTGAAGGAAATTTTATAAACTAGTGTTATCAATCAGCTGGCTTTTATTTTCTTATAAAAACGAAGCTCTCAATGGATCACAGAGAAGCTCACAGTACTGTACAATGCTGATTTATTGTCCTGGGATTAACTGGGCCATATTGTTCAATAACCTAGTGTGACCCTGAAACAAAGCTGAACCAAACTGTACTTTCTTCTAGAGCTTTCAGTGCTGACTGGAGCTCTGACATTGGAATAAATGCGGAATATGGAGCAGACATCTTCTGACTCAAGTGCAGGGTCTGGCCTTATGTTGTATACCAAGAACACTTGTGGTTTGGTCTCAGGAACAGCATTATTCTTCTTTTGAAACAGAACTGCCTGGAATATTTCTACTGGATCAGAGGATAGGACCACTCAGTGAATTGGAAAGGAACCAGAATTAGATTGCTGCTGCTGTTGCTACAGTGTTTTTACTCTGTACAGTTACATCCCACCTCATTGCTCTTAGTAACCAAAATGCATTGCTGGTATTACAAGGCCAAGAGTGAGCAAAGATCATCTTCTGCACTTTGCATGCTGACTGTACCAGGTTTTGGGGGGCTGATAATTTATTTAAATTACATGGTGTTGCAAACAGCCAAATGATAGCACTATATATATGCCTGCTAAATGTGTATCTCTCAAATGCTAACTAACTTTAAGTAATGTACCAGTACTTATGGTTAACTCTTTGGACAGAGTTATCCAGTGAAAAAGGAATGTGAGGGGCTGGAAAGAGAATTTAACTAAAAATTTTAGAGGGTTCCTAAACAATGTAGAAGTTGCTCACTGATGGCAGATCAACTTTCTGGAGAAAGTTTTTTTCCATTTCCTGCATGACGCATAACTTAAGACTGTGGCTTCATTGAAAAGATCTGTTTTTCTGGCTTTCTATTTTTCCTTTTTAATAGGAAGAAAGCAACAAATATGTATGTAAATTGTCAAAGACAAAACCTCTAGCAAAAGACATTTGGCTAAAGTTAACAAGCCAGCCTTCTCTTCCCTCACAGAAAAATCTTTATTAAAAAAAAATAAAATTCTGATGTCTTTCACTATACCATAAGGAATAGTATGCTGTTTTAAAAATACTAGGGAAGTAAGCAGAAAGCATGCTCAGTCATTCAAATTGGATTAAAACTTGGCATTCACTGCTGCCTGTGGCAACCATGATAGCTCCATGCATCCCTGATGCACTGCACAGCCACTGCTCTGGAGCTTTTTGAAATAAATACAAAAATGAGTAGACAATTTTGTAGACACAGCAGTTGAAGCCCACTGCTTTAGTTCAGCAGAGCTCCCATTCCCAGTGCCCATTGTATATCTGGGGGGATCCTTCACCTCCTGAGGCTGAACAACACAGGATGTTATTCTAAATGTAGAACTTGGCAAAGGCAGCTTGTCTTCCAGCTGGAATAGTGAGTAGGAGTCTTGTAATAAATGAGTAAATTTCAGCTAAATCAGCCTACACTGACTGGGCTCAAGTGAGATGTTTGAGTAGCTACGGTTGCACTTTAAATTGTTTAGTGAACATCTCACACATCTGTATTTCACTTTGTACCTGAGGTCAATGAGATGGGTTCACACTGAGGGTGTCCAAATGGAAAACAGAATTATCTTCAATATGAGAATTCTCAGGAAGTGTTCTTGCTCAGTAGACTTCCTCATTAGTTGCTGCCTCTGTCCCTGAAGCTTCACAAGCACTCCATTTTAGTGCCAGGCAAACAAGTGTGCTGATGGCTCCA
>VYZP01077547.1:0-49070 GCA_013400635.1 Hypocryptadius cinnamomeus | reverse complement strand
GCTTTTGGTAATAATTGCGAAGGGAAGCATTTGCAGAAGTGGAACAAACCAAAATTAAATTTTCTTATATCCTGGATTATTACTGCCTGAGAAGAATTTTCTGGTTCCTGACATTGTTCTGTCACTGAAGCAGAAAACAAGTTTTGCTAAGGTAGTTGTTCTCCAGCATTCAGATATCATTCCACTGCAGGATTTCCAAGTAGAACAGAATTGGCATCATTCTTACATTTGCTAGATTGTTGTCTGTTACTCAGGGTGCACTGTAGGTGCTGTTTTTGCTGAGTTCCATGTGCTGTGCAGGGACTTTGAGAATTCAGCTGTCCCTTACAGCAGCCTTTACTGCAACTTGTACTATTTTACCTGAGAAAAACTGTAAATTAACCTGAGCTGTTTGCCAGCTAAACCACTGTCAGTCACTGAGCTCTGTGGCACTGTGGAGTTGGAGGCATTTTTATATGCTGGTGTTGCTTGATTTGTCTAGACTAGGGCAAAGTAGATGATTTCCTTTCTAGCATTAGTGTGCAACTGGTTTTGTTTTGTATTGGCTGTGCAGAGCTCAGTAGTTCAAGACCAAAGAAACTTGGATCAAAGCAAACAAGTACATTTTGTCTGCATGAAAAGCATATNNNATGCTGGTGTTGCTTGATTTGTCTAGACTAGGGCAAAGTAGATGATTTCTTTCTAGCATTAGTGTGCAACTGGTTTTGTTTTGTATTGGCTGTGCAGAGCTCAGTAGTTCAAGACCAAAGAAACTTGGATCAAAGCAAACAAGTACATTTTGTCTGCATGAAAAGCATCTTAGGCAGTGAGTTCCCTTTGTGAGTGCCTTTGGGCTGTTCCTGACTGTTAGTGTTCAGCAGCAGAAGCAGTGTAATGGATTATTTAACCCTTCCTCAAGTAGGAGTTACAGACAGTTTGTCTAGACTAGCTGAATATGTTTTGAAGAGATTTCCTTTGTATCTTTAAAATACCAGAGTTTTTCCTGTACAGCTGAGATTCTTTCTTAATACCAAAAAGTAAATTTGCCTGTCATTACATTTAAGTAAAGGCTAAGTCACAGAAGAAAAGACATTTCAAACAAAGAAAACCCAAAAACCTTCAAATGTTAGAATGATCAGCAAGAGAAATCACTTAATTTTTCAGGATCAGCTAACGTCCTCTTCTTAATAATGTTCCATTGCCTCCAAGGGCACTTACTTGATTTAATGTCATTACATTTTAGTACATGAGTACTAAAAACTCACTTAAAGGACTGCAATGTCTATAACCTTTAGTTAACCTGATCAGCCTAAGTGAATTTTGGCCAAAAGATGTCAACGTTTGGCACAAAAATGTTATGCCAATCTAAGCATAACATTGGTAATAATGCTTTCAGCACGTTCTGAGATAATACATTGCCTGTGCTGCCATGGCCAAAGGCTCGAGAGAAACCCTGAACACACACATACATAGACACACACCTGCAGCAAAAAGAACCCTCCAGAAATGAACAGATGTACAAGAACTCCACTCTGGGCGATTAACCTTTAAAAATTGCGACATTCCACTGAATCAAAATGAGCTACTTGAAGTTTTTAGCTTTCTAAAGCTTTTTGCTTGACTTTATAGCAATAAACACATATTGTGTTGTAATTTGTGGATTAACTGAAGAATTTCTGGTTTATGAGAGCAAACTAAATGTATTTAAGTTGTGTTATACACCTCTCAATGTGTGCAGTGCAGTAGGATGCTGGTGTGTGGCCATCAGCTCCGAAGGGCTCTGCTTGGAAGCAGAGCAGAGACTGGTCTTGCACAGAATCTGGATAAAAAGGCACTTAGCACTGGACGTACCTTAAATATTTTTGAGTGACATCTTTTCTTTGCTCTTAGGCCTGAACTGTGCTTGTCATTAGTCAGATCAAGGGGTGCAGAGCTGGCCAAACACAAAGCTCTTTGCAGCTGAATCGATGCAGGCTCCGTGCGTGTTCAGCTGCTGACTCCACGCGGATCAAAGCCGGAGCTGCGTTGCCACCTAGTGAGAAATGTGCAGGGAACACGTGTCCACGTGGAACTGCACAACTGGACACCACAGAGGGGAAAAGAAATATCACCTGACTTAAAGTTCATGTCTCAGTTTAATTTGGGGTGTAGTTAAACATATGAAAACATAAAACTAAGGCAAGTTAGCATTTCCTGGTAATATTGTGAAATCTGGTTTTGTGGCTTCTTTCCTTTTTAGGAGAAGGACAGCAATGTACAAACTGTTGAGATTTGACATATTGTCAAATGTTTTTTGCTGCTGTAATCTGGCCATTTGTTTCTATTGCCAGGCTACCAACGCTGTTGTGCTCAGAGGTGTTTGTGCAGGTTCCCAAGACTAGTGAGAACCAGTCTGGTGGAAAAACAGCTCCACCAGGGAGCTCCACCAAGGGCAGAGGGAAAAGGATTGTTTGCAGTTGAGGTGGATCGTTCCTTGATTGTGTTAATGGTGCAGTTGCGTAAGCATTGCAGCAGCATGAAGGGAAAGATGGTGCAGGAGGGGAGAAGGAGCTGTCAAAAGAGGGAACAATTGCTGCATTTAATGGGGCTGCTACTCTAAAGTGTTAGTTTTCAGTACAAGAAAGCACAATCAGTGTAACTTTATGAAATTACAGCCTTGCAATTATTTCAGTAAAGTCCGCTGTGACCACAGAGGTGAGAATTTTGCCAGTTCAGTGCTCCAGCCAGCGTGTAGAATTCATTTATCAAATACACACCTTATGGCCAATTGTTTCTCTCTTTTATTTTTGTTTGGTTTTAAAAGAGATTTCACCGTATACTCTTGACAGATCTGCTGCTGCACTTCATTCTTTTAAGAACTCATTGTTGTCTGAAGTGGTTTAAAATTGTGGTAAATTGTGTAAAAAAATTGTGTAAAAAAAACCTGTGGTCTATGGTACTTGGGAAGGTGTTGGGTTTCAGGCTGTTACACAGTGCTGGGAAACAGGTGGGAACGTGGGATTTAATAAATGTGGATATCAGTAGTGAACCCGCTTTCATAGCTTCATTGATCACAACTTGAGAGTCAATGGCTATTTTCAATTTCCTTTCATTAATTATTGAAAACAATGCAACATTAGAAGTGTTTCAGATTTTACAGCACAGGTTGTAAAATGTATTCAGCAACAATTCCATTTCTATTTGGAAGGCTAACCTTGTGACAGAGAGAACCCTCCTTACTCCTTTTTAAATTAATTTATGGAGTTTGTAACCCTACTTCTGATTATTATATTCTTTCTTGAGTTTGTGAGGCACTTCAGAAACTGCTGCTTTGCTGTAAAGACAGATTGTGCATATAATTAATTAAAAAACAATAATAATCCAAAAAGTATTTCTTTCACATTCTTATTTTTCCTCTTTCCCTTTTCCCCCTACCTCTGAACCTGCTGTTGAGTATTAACCAAGAGGACAAAGAATGTGGAAAGTCTTAGATGAGAGATATCTAATCTTTGTTCTTCCTTGAAAAATGTTAGATTTTTTTTCAATGTGGTGGGTGCTTTGTAAAAAGTTGCTAAGAATTACCATTTAATTAAATGAAATGGGCTTAGATTATCTGCAGTAGGCAGCTGTTAAATACTCTTTTGGGCATTCTTAAACATTTTTATTAGTTCAAGTGGATTGATTTCCTAAAATACACCATCTTATTTATGAAACATTGCTTATTTGCATGTCAGTAAAAATGAGGAAATTAATAAAAGGAGATAGAGTTGTTTTCATGGACACAATCATGCAAACCAACTTACACTGTCTGTCAGATACTTGATTCTGGACAAGTCTGGTGGATGTATCAGAAGTTGAGAGAGAAGTGGGATTTTTTCACACCCAGTTTCGTGTTCATCATAGCTGACAGAGTATAAATTGAGGAAGGAAAATTGCCTTTAAGTCTCCCAAGACACCCAGCTCCAGCTAAAAAGCCATTAACATATTTATATTTGTGTCTAAACACAGAGAAAGAATAGAGTAGCAAGTGAAACTTACTCAGAATTTAGCAAACATCTACAAAGTTTAATTCCGCAAAATGAAGATTTCCATGGGTTTCTTCATGGAGGTCACAGAAAGGGAAATATTGGCTGTAACTGCATTTTGTTGTTCTTGCTTCGTGCCAGCATTTTGTTTGCAAACACTGCAGTAGCATTAAAACAAAAGATACTGATGAGAGATGGATTCTCTCACATTGCCACTGGACTTGTTGATTCCCGTGGTGTTTTTATCAAGGGCCACTCACAGCCACATGCATTTGTTTCTTTTTGGTCCATGTTTTGAGCATGTTTGCTAAGGTACAGATGGATTATGCAATAAGAATTTGGTGACAGTGGAGACACTTCCAGGGAAAGGTGTTTCTTGTTCCGTATTCCTTCTCTTTCTTTTAAGTCGAGTTCTGTAATTGAGGTTGCTCATGAGCCATTTCCCCTGCTAAAACTGCAAAACAGCGAGCCAGGGGAGACAAAAATAAATTTCTGTTTTTCTTAACTGAGTTAGCACTGAAATGGTTTTGGTGTGTGGTGTGACAAGCTGCAGGCTGCTGGAACAGAGGGCAGGAATGTGTGTGGGATGAAGGGGGAAACAACCAGCAGTTAAATCAGCTTGGCTGCCCCGGAGCCTCAGCCACCCCAAGGTGTGTGGGAGAGGCTGCAAAAGCTTTTAGTGCTTGTTGAGGCGACGAGTCATTAACTGGTCGGATGTATCTGTGTGATGAGGAATCGCTCACATATCCCAGGAAGACAGGAAGTGCTGTTTTAATTAAGGGAAAGGGGAATACTCTTTCATGGAATAAAACAAAATTACTTAAAAAGAACAAATCTTTGGGGCCGAAACGTTGCTGTAGTTCTGCAATACAGGAGGTTCACTGCCAGTGGCAATACAGGATGTTCCCACCTCCAGCTGTTCGTTCCTGTTGCAGTGTGTTGGCTGCACTGAGAGCTTTTATGACTTCCCTGATGAATTATTAGAATAATAGAGCCTAGAAGTAATTTTTACAGAGCAGCAAGAATGGGCGAAGAGAGGAGATGGGGACATTTTT
The DNA here is from genome assembly GCA_013400635.1 of Hypocryptadius cinnamomeus. Lineage (NCBI taxonomy): Eukaryota > Metazoa > Chordata > Aves > Passeriformes > Zosteropidae > Hypocryptadius > Hypocryptadius cinnamomeus. Next base: position 44,032 of record VYZP01077547.1, on the reverse strand, counting down.
TAAGTCAGTGTTTCCCTGGAAGTTCACATGGTTTTGGTAGTGTGACCTCAGGTACAGTGTGATTGGTTAAACTGGAATTTGGTGTTGTGCAGGATGTTCCACGGGGCTGTTACAGGATGATCTGAGGCAGAGGTGTGTAGTGTCTACAGCAGAAAGGGAATTAGATCTGGATTAAATGTAAGTGGCAAGTTTTTGATAGTGGGAGGGTGCCTTTGTGGGAAGAGGCTCAGGGCTGTGGGTTCCCAGACAGCTCCAGTGGGCCAAAGCTGAATCCATCAGCCTTTTGTGTGGTGCTTCTGTGAAGATACATTTCAGGAGGGGTAGTAAACACTGGAACAAAGTGTAGGGAGTGTAGAACAAAAGGAGGGCACAGCAAGGTCAGGGAAGGAGTAGACTGACCATGGCAGAGCAGATAGAGAACCCTTGCTGGGGTGGCAGAGAGGAGCCTGCAGTGTGCTGAGCATGGGCCTCACCCCTGCACCCCTCACAGCTGGGGCTGGAGGCCCTGAAGTGAAGGCGTGGAGGTAAGCCCGTGAAAGGGGGGAGGAAATTTCTTGGTTTCATGTTTATCTTCTAATTGGCAAAAAGTGAGTTAATTTCATCAAGGCTGTTTGGCAGAAAATAGTAGCTGATAAACAATCTCCCAGTCTTTATCTCAACCCATGAGGTTTTTCTGTTCTTGTTACTTGTATTTTCTACCCTGCCTGGCTGAGCAGGAACCTGAGTGGGAGTTTAACATCCAGCAAAGGCTAATAATCCACAGGACAGTTGTGTGTAAGGTGAAACAGCTAGAGCTGAGATCTCAGTGTCTCCCTTGTCCATGCATCAGGCACATTTCCAGATACACAGTTCAGTTTAGCTGTTTCTTGAAGAATTCCATTTGGGTGGTCAGGTGCTTCTCCATGATGCTCACCAAAGGATGGTTGGTGAAAATGACATAATCAAATGAACAAACCATATTGATTTCCCTTTAAAACTTAGTACTACCACATCTATTTAAGTTATAAATAATCGTATCTTGCCGTACAAAATATATAGAAGCATTTTAAGCAAGAAGCTTACTGTTGAAGATACTTCCTTTCAAAATACTGTCATACCCAAGCTGTGGCTGGAAAACTAATCCTTTAAAGGACTGACCCTGGAAAATCAGAATGGTGTATGTATAAAAATGTATTGTGTATACATAAAAATCACATGTGCCTTCCATCTTGCTAAGAAACTTGGAGTTGTCTGTCTCAAAAAAAGATGCGGCTGCTACAGTCTGTGCACATCACTTTTAAAATAATGAGTTGGTGCTATTATGTAGGCTGCTCGAGATCATCTAATTTTCCCATGAACATACTTTGAAAATATGTTCAGTATATTTGAGATGTTTTAAAACCTTGGGTAGCAGATTTTGAAAGGAAATTAGGTGTTTGCCAGAATTGTTGGAGATGTGTAGGATATTAGGTTGTTAATTCCCATGGGAATTTTAAGTGATACTCATCTTTTATGTTTTTTATCAAAGACTGATGTATCTTTCTGTACAATAATATAGAGCAGTTATCTTTTTTAGTGCTTCCAGCAATTCACTTTCAGTGTTGCTATCCACACATGAGGCTGCATTTTATCTGTGTGGTGATTATCGTTGGGAATTCCCTTTTCCATCTTTGAATTTTTCTTCTTTGTTACTGAAGTCTGAACTTTCCTGCCCTTTAAACAACTTTCGTGCCTCTCTAAATAAGTAGCCAGGTCTAAAATGGAAACTTTAACATGTCTCCAGTTGCTAAAAAAACCTCAAAGTTTTGTAAACAGTCTGAAACTCTGGAACATTTATTGGTAACAGTTGTGTGAAAGGATAGCTTGTAAATGCTTTTTAAATTATGATGTAAAGTAAGAGGCTGTGTGCTAAACAAGTTAAATGGAACACCAGGTCATTTCCCCTGTTTCTAGTTGTGTGACAAGAACTTTCATGCAGCTGGCAGAGAAACTTCTAAAACTTGTGCTTTTAAAACTTGCAGTTCTATTTGTTATCACTGTTGTCAATTATGTTTAATTTTGAAGAAAGTGCTGACAGGGAAGGCTTAAAGAATGAACCAGAAAGTAATTTCTTCAGCAATATCAAGTACAAGAAAAAAATGAATAGATGAAAGGTTCAGAAGGATTCAAATGAAGTTAAATAGTCCCGCCAGTAAAAGATGACTGTTTGGTTTAGATTCCAAGACATGCAGGGTATATTTTTTCAGCTAAATTTTGTTTACTAGGGGAGCAGACTGCTGTTAATATGGGACACATGACCATTACTAAATGACATATCACCTCTTGCTGCTTAAAGCCAGCTTGCTCCATTGGCAGATTCTAGAGTTGTTTTGAATCTCTTGTAGGTGTCTGGAATATGAAAGGCTAATTTGAATATGGGATGTGTGTCTGGGACCTTTATTACTACACAACATGGCTCAAATACTCAGCAGAGCTTTAGAAAACTTAACAGTTTAACAGCTTAACAGAGGTAGCAAATAATTCATACAATGTGGTATTCAGAATGATGCCACAGATAATATTGTGGCTCACGAGATAATAATGGGATTTTTCTTGGGATATCCTCAATCACCTGGTGCAAGTGAACATCTGCTTGGGTTTGTGTTGGATTCAGAATGTGTCTGTGGGTACTTGGAACTTTATTTACCTCTTTGACCTGTGGATGTAAAATTTAATTCAGTCTAGAAAAAGCATTTGCTAAAGGATTGAGTAGATGCTGATGTCATTTTTTTAAGAGAAAACAATGAAATATATGTGTCATCTCTGCCTTTTCTCCTCCTTCTCTTTCCTTTTTACTGGTCTTAAACATGACTTATTTTGACCTTTGGGTCACAGTCCAAATGTACTTCAGAATCCATCATCTCTTTCCTGCCCTGTGGCTTTGTTGAATGAGTGTGGTATGTGCTTGTCTGTCTCTTTGTACCTCATTTTCTTTTTCTTAATAGGCCTACTGTTGAACAAGTCCCTGCTGTGTTTAAAATAGGACTTTGTTCTGCTCTTAGCCCCAAGACCCCTTAGTCATAAAAAGCCTTGTTCTGTAACTTCTATTCATTTGTTTTCCTGTTTGGAGATCCATCATCCCACTTTGTTTCTCCTTCCTCGTGTGCTGGTGCTCAGTCTGAGCAATTGCTGCACTCATCCAATATTACACAGAGGAATGAGGGAAATGGCAGCATATACTTTCTTCCTTTCAGTTCTAATTCTTTTCAAATAAAGCTCACAAAATATTAATAAAGGGGGCAGCCAAAATAAACTATTTTGAACACAATTTTTGACTGTAAATAAAGCAGAACTTTCCTGCAATTTCATGTTGGATAATTTCACTTTGCTTTCCATGTGAAATAGGTATCAGATCCACGGTGAAGTGTGGTGGCATTAAAGTTGTTACAAAGTGAGAGACAAAACACAAGCAGCCTATTTTCTGAAGATCATAGTCATTCACAGAATCACAGTTTGTCATTCTCTTACACTGCTGCTCGGTGTGCTCGTCTCTGATCTTGTTTAGGAAGGACTGGATGTGTACTTGAGTGAACCTCTCTGCCTAGGAAAGAGGTGGAAACCATTTCGTGTCAAATCATTGCCTGTTGTGATGGAAGGGAAAGTTACAGTGTGGCTTTGGTAGATATTCTGCATTAAGGTGGTGTAAGAACTGATAATGTGAGTATTTTCCATAGTGAAAGACATACTGCTGTTTCCTTAGGTTGTAGAATTTCATCTAAATAAATAGATGGACAAATAAAGGCCAAATTTTGCATTCATTTATTTATCAAAATTTCTCATGTATCACTGAATGATCTTTCTGTTTGCTGTTCTGTGTGCACTTCCTAAGGTGCCAATACATGATGGTTTCTAAAGGATTGCTCTGTCATTTTGCTTTTAGATTGTATTTGCAAGGTTGTGAGGGAGGGGACACATAATGCAGGTGTAATCTGCACTTCGTGGGTCTGAACATTTTTCTTGGACTGAAATTCAGTCATTTCCAAACTCAGCTTTTCATTTGAATTTATAGATGGCTGAAAGATCCAGAGTCTAGCATAAATCTGAATTACCTGTTAAATGCTTCACATAAAGGAATCTTCATTTTGCTGCTTGCATTTTTCAGTATAATTGATTCATGTTAAGAATGTAAGAGGGCACATGTGAAAATAGTGCATTGTAAATTTCTTTCTAGTGTAGCCCAATTATGTGGTGAATATTCTCAAACCAAGAAATCATATTTTTATTTCTTCGTAAATGCATGTGTAGGTCATTCTTGAACAATGACCAATTGTATGGAAAGAGAATAGAAAAGTAAAATGTCTGCTTCAGATATTTTCCTCACTTATCAAATTATCATCAAAGCTATTCATTCAAGATTTTGCTATTCTTTCTAGAATACAAGTAGATAAGTTAAAAGAAAAAAATTTTAAGGATGATTAAATAAGAAAAATACCAAATTGTTTTAACAAAGAAGAAGGAAAATTAATTTAGTGTGGTTTGGTTTTTTACATTTCTTTATCTGCAGAAGGATTGATTTGTGATCAGGAAAAGTAAGAGTGTTGTTTAAAACAAAATCTTTTAAGCTTTGAGAGATTTCAGAGTGGTTTCTGCTCTTCTTTTAGCTGCAACATTTCCTCCTTTATTCACTCTTCTCTAGAGCAGAGATAAAAACTAACATATGCTGATTAAAATTTCCATTGTCATTTCATATGATGTGATTTTAAAATAAATACTGTTGAAGGTGTAAACTGGAAGAAATTTAACCATAAGAAATACACTTCTTTACTTCTGAGGATGATCAGGTACTGGTGTAGGTTTTCTGGGCAGGTTGTAGAGTTTCCACACCTGGATGTGTTCAGAGCTCAGCTGGGTGTGACCCTGCACAATCTGCTTCAGTTTACCTTGCTTTGAGCAGAAGATTTAGAGACCTCCACTTATTAATAATTCTGCAGTGTGGTAAAAGTCTGTCTTCTGCATTTGGAGGTAATTATACAGTGTTATTAAATATTTAGGTTGAAAATCTCAGTGTAGTCTCCAACTGTACATTCAAGGAACTTCTGTAGAGTTCTTCAGTCTGTGACCTAGGAGATCTTCTATTAATGTGTGAATTCAAGAATCTGTTAAATTATGAGAGATATCTGAGTATTTGAATTAAGCATAATTAAATATCATCTTCTCAGAGTTCTTTATAAAGATTAATGAATTTTTTAGAAATTTCAAATGTGTGCATCTTTCCAGTCATTGTGTTCTAAACAGCTTGAATATATAGCTAATCTGCAACTGCCTCCTTATCTTCCACAGATCTGAAGAGAGAAGCCAGTATTTGTCACATGCTGAAGCATCCTCACATTGTTGAACTGTTGGAGACATACAGCTCAGATGGAATGCTTTATATGGTCTTTGAGTTGTAAGTTTCTCTCTTTGATTCTACCTTTCCATGTTGTCATTTGCTGAATAAAATCCTAAAAGGATGTCTGCTCATACCTGTAGGTTTTGTAGCTCAGAGGGCTTGAATACTTTGAAAATATTTATTTCTGGCAAGTCAAGGTTGTCCCAGAGAAAAAAACCAAGTGTCCCACTGTCTAAGTGGTGAACATCAGGGCTTTGTAAAGACAGGCATGATGCTTTTTAATGGCTGCAGGGTAAGAGAACAAGTTGAAAATCTGCTGGTGCACATCACCTTTGGGTAACTGAGGATATTTTGTTCCAGTTATGAAATTTTATTTCTTTCTTTCCACACTGTTGCTTCTTTAGCACTGCTTTTCTATTATTAGATAAGAAAGTGAAGTTATTGGTGGTTTTAAGTGTTCTCGTAAATTAATATACCTGTTCACCATATATGAAAAGAGGCTTTTGTCTACAAGATTTGTTTTGGAAGCTTGAATGTAGAAGTTTAGTTGTAAGAAGGAACAGAACATGACTTCTCAGCAATGGACAGGCATTTTTATTCAACATCAAGCAACAAAGAGGGGCAGCCCTGAAATTACCACATTCTTTCTTTGAGAGAAAATTATTCGTTCTTCCTAAGTTAGGTTTTATCTGAATGGGAAGGATACAACCAGACATGGGAAGTAGTCTTTTGTGCATGTTCTATATTTGATCTTCTTTCTCTCTTCCTACCAGCTCTTCTTTTTATGCTCCCTATATATTCATTCCTAGTCAGTCTGGGCATATGTATTTTTATCTCCTAAATTTCTCTGATCTTCCTCCATTATGTTTTCTGATGGATTTGAGCTGTTGGTGTTGGAGTAACCACATCCCACAGGTTTGTTAGGTAAAACTGGCTTACCCACTAGAGTCAAGAATTTGATTTGAGATGTCCACATGAAAAATAATTCTCACATGTTTTACCACTGAGGTAGTAGAAAAGCCACAATAAAAACATTAGGTAAAGCAGAAAATTGTTGTTTGCAAGTCTTCTGCATTTTTTAAATGAGTTTATAAACTTACAGTTTTGTGAGATAATTGTTCTATGCTTTCCTCTCTGTACATTTTGATTCAATACTGACTTGCATTTTATTTTGAAAATCCCAAAGCATTGACCGAGGCACTTTAATTACCCTATTATGAAATAATTATGTACACCTTGGGTAGTCATACTCAGATAATTAACAAGATTTTGAAATGGAAAAAAAAAGGGGCTGCTTCTATTTTTAACATGCTGATAGCTCAGAAATATGAGACAAAAGCAGTAATTATTTTTTAATGACAACCCTATTATAATTTATGTTTGTACACATAAGAAGCAAGTCTGAACAATTAAAATTACTACACAAATACCGCACCTGACTTCAGGCCATATGAAAGAAGGAATTACAAAGCTAAATTATTTGAGGAATGATGATTGTTTATCATATGTATGTCCTTGTCTCCTTTGTACACAAAAATCATCAGTCTTTTGTATCGGTGATAGAAAATGAGGCAGCAGGAACACCTGTGCTCGAGATGGGGGAGGGAATGGAAGGACTGTGGTAGGATGTGTTGTTGTGCTGGAGGGGATGCTTTGGTAAAGGGATTCAGCAGCAGGCTGGTGTTTGTGTGGAGTGAGACTGCATTGTCTGAGTCTGAGCAGTTAGGAACACACTCTCTAACTGTGACCAGAAAAACAAACTTGGAGTTAGCAGAAAAGCATCTCTGGACATGTAGGTAATTAATTTTCCTCCATACTGCTTTCTGTTCATTATGCTGTTACTGTAACCAGCTCAACTGATTTGCAGCAAATTTCTGTCTACAGTAATAAAATATATTTCATTAGGGTCTAGTTACTCTGAAGGGACTGAAAAGGGGAAGACAACACAGATCTGCAGAGGAGACATAAATCCAGCTGTGATGAGTGATTTGTGGGCTGGCAGGTACTTTGCATGAAAACTAAGGCAGGCCCAGCACATAAATGTATGGAATAACCAGACCTAACACTTGGTGCCATCACTTGCACATAAATGATACATTGGTTCGCTGCTGTTCCATAGGCTGTGAGCTGCATGGGGCAGCTGCCAGGAGAACCCTGAATATCTTGCCAAACCTACTGATACAGGAAAAGTACAAGTGAAATAAGCAAATGTAGCATGTACCTGGGAACAACTGATTGAACCACTCAGGAAAATGTACAATTTGTGCCCAATTTTGAAAGCTTTTGTGAAAAGAAACATTTTAAAAATCAAACAGCGATTCATGGAAGCACTGTGAAGATGCACAGTAGCAATGAGGTTTGACACCAAAAAATGAGCTCTGTTTTGAACCCCTTATTCATACACAAGCTCAAGCACTCTTTAGACTGGCCTGTATCTCAGATTACCAGTAGGCTGCATGGTGCTGCCGTAATAAATTGCATTGAAGCAGGTGGTCATAATAGATGAAGTGCATGTGTAGAGTAAGAAGCAGACTGTATCCCAGAAGGCCTTATTCCTAAGGTGAAAATATTATTTTAAAAGTATTTTGGTGTTACTGCATTACAAATGAGAGAGAGGATCTACCTGTGCAACATGATTTCCCTCACACATATCCCAGCTGCCCCCCCAGAGGGGCTCTTTACTCTGAAGGAAATGATCCCTTGGAGGCTCTGGAGACACCTTACCTCTGGGAAAGGCCAAATCTACTCTCTGTAGTAGAGTTGCAGTTTTCTTTCCCATCTCTGCTGTTATTTGCTGGCAGCTGTACAGAATCATGGGGTCATTTAGGTTCGAAAAGACCTTACAAGATGACCAAGTCCAACCATTAACCCAGCAGTGCCAAGTCCACCACTAAACCACGTCCCTGAACTCCCCACATGCACTTCTTTTAAATAACCCCAGGGATGGTGACTTCACCATTAACCTGGGCATCCTGTTCTCATGCTTGACAAACCCTTCAGTAAAGAAATTTTTGCTGCTATCCAATGTAAACCTCCCCTAGCACAAACTGAAGCTATTTTGCCTTTTCTGATTGCTTTTGTTACCTGAAAGAACAAACCAACCCTGACCTGGCTGCAGCCTCTTTCAGGCATTTGTAGAGACTGATGAGGTCCCCCATAAGTCTCCTGGTTTTATTTAGAATACTGTTTTCTCTGTGGTATACAAGTGTCACTTAATATTCTGTTGCTTATTATATTTTTTCCTAATGATCATTGATTTTTATAGTGAGAATACTTTGAGAAGGGTCACAGCTACTTGCAGTACTTCTAAAAGAAAGCAGTTTCGAAGGGTCTGAAAACTAGGTTTTAGACTTAGGAGTACATTATTTGCAGTTTATCCTCAGTATATATGGACTGAGAGTACTTCCATGCTGAAGAGCTCAGATACAGGAGCAGTGGGTGCATTCCAAAATAGCTTGGTATTTGGTAATTTGCAGGATATTGTCTCACCACTATACATAGGTGGGTTTAGTTTCCTTTGTGTATTCTAAGAGAGATTTTTATCTTGGGGCATTAGAAGAACTGATGTGTTAAGATTGAACAGTTAGGATGTATATATAAATATAGTTGTATACATATAGCTTTGCCATTTAATGTAGCTAACATGTAAAAATACCTCAGGTTTCAAATCTCAAATTCATAAAAGCAGTACTTAACAGGGTTGCAGTTGGCTTATATGAGGTACGTGAAGATGGCAAGTATATGAAAACTGGCCAGGTGAGGGGGAAAATGCCATTGTGCACAAGCCTTGAACATACATGGTACAAAATTCAATAAACTCAGTTATGAGCAGTATGTCAACTCTGAATTTTTTTATCTTATTTTTATTAACTAATAATTCAGTTCCCTGAATGAAGCAGTGGTTCTAAAGCTTTCTCATTCTTCATCAGTAAATTAAATTGTAAGCCACATCCTATTAGGTCTGCAAATTGAAAACTATCATACCCCAATATGAAAACACAGATCTCTTATGCAGTATGCTGTCTGTTCTTCAGTCACTGCTGGTGTCAGAGCAGATTTATATTTATATTTGTATAGATATACTTGTTGTGTATATTTTTTTATTTATTTAAAATACATCGGTCCCAGTCAATTCATGTCCCTTCCATGAGCTCCCTCTGCTGGTGTCAGGGAATTCTCTCAGGTTATGACTGTGTTCTGATTTTTCCCGAATTTTTTTGCATCATCCACTTATGTCTTCAGCATGAATATATTTGCATGTTTACTTCAGTGGATTTTAACTTTTTTCTTTTTTTGTGGTTTTCACATGCTTATGCTGATAGTTGCAAACCCTTGAGACTTACTAAACTTTCATTCCATCAATATTCCAAAACTTTAGTGCTCTCATATCATACCAGGCTTTCAGTTTCTGCAAAGTCATCTTGGAAGTGTTTGAGCTATTGCTGAGTTTTTAGTCTGTTGGTTCACTGAATTTTCTGGGATTTCTTATAACTGAGGTTGACTCTGGCTTTTTTTCTGCCTCAGCTAGACAAAAGTCTTATGATTTTTAGGTAAAATTCAATATCATGTATTGAATATATTCTATCACATGGAGTGACAAAAGCCTGCTTTACACATGAATCACAATCTTCTCTTTTAAAAAAAGATTTTTTTTTGGTCTTGAAAAAATGGTCAATTTAAGTCAGAGATTAAAGTACGTCTGACTCACATTTGTCCTTGGGAGGCCAACAGAATTCATCTTAAAACTTTCAATGGAGTAAGACTTTCAAACGTGTGCGAAGGAGAAATTCAAACTGGTACTTACTGGTACAAAATTTCAATTAAAAATGCAGGAATCTGTAAATGGGAGGTAGAAATACATGTTAAAGACCATGCTGATTGCAAACACCTTGTGTAATAGAAAAATTAATGTAAAAACATTACACTCCTCCCTCCATGTCTCAGGAACTATTGATGCTGATAAAAAGCTTGAGTGCCTCTGGATCTTTAATTTCACTGACTTATTATAAAGTACAGATAATTAGTCTTCTAAAGGGTTCTGCTGCTTCATGAGAATGACATCTCCTTTTTTTTTGGTAGCTGACCATACACTTTGTATATTCCACATTTGAGAGAGGGTTGAGAGGTTGACATGAGGGATTTTTTCCAACGAGCCAGTGAATTCCAGGTTTGTGCCCTCTCAGTGACCCTGCCCCATAGCTGCTGTGTGGACTCTGTGATATCCTCTGGGTGATACTTAGTCCTGTATGCAGACCTGGTGTCAGGAGTTGTGCAGGACAGAAAAACTGCTGGGAAAAAACCTGTGGAGGAATATTGATGCAGTGAAGAGCAGACATGGTTTGGCAATATGGGGCTCTTTGCACTCTTCAATGCTTTTCTTTTGGTCACCAGTCCCTCTTTATAGTTGTCAGTGCTCTATCCACATGATGGTGCATTTTGCATGAGGGAGACCTTTGGGATTTATTTGGGAATTAAAGCTTCTGCACACAGCTTGTGGCTCCCTAAGCAGAAGTTTGGCATTGCAGGTATGTAATAAAGCAGAAGTGCTGCTGATATTCTGAACAGCTTACTGAAACAGCCCTGGGAATGTTGGCTTTCCAGATGCCCTGGAAATTCTGCCTTTTAGGTTTTTCCCCCTTGATTCTTTGTGGAGAGTAAAAAGAAAAGGTGTGAAGGTTGAAAATGTCATGTTACATTCAATATTTTTGCAAGTTCCTTATTAAACATGAGTTATGTGGTTTTTATTGTTCCTGTTAACTCTTGTTACTCTATTCTTGCCCCATCAGGCTGTGAACATTTCTAGATACCAATCTTAGGTCCCTTTCAGGAGAGGGAAAAGAAGGACAGCACCAGGCTGCTTTCATTTTAGAGAAATGGCAGCCAATTTCAGACTAAGGTCTGTGAATATATCTGCATCCAAAGTGTAGTGCTGCTCATTGTGGGAAGTTTGGTGATCAGAAAGATGAGGGAGAAGAGGAAAAAGGTATCAAGTTTCAGAGCTGGTGATACAGTATGTGGGCTGTCAGTGTTCTCAGGTGTCTATGAGCTGTAAAATCTCATCTTGGCTGCTTAATTATCCAGAGAAGAATGCCAGCTGGCAAGACTATACTGTATTTCTGGAGTATTTTTCAAAGTCTTCATTTAAAATTCAAATTGAGTAACATTTTTTTATTATACAGTTTTTAGTATAGAGTTGCACTTGTAATGCTTATAAGAATACACTTTACGTAATATCAGGAGCTAATTGTTAAATTGCAGTGTCCTCTTTGCAGGGCATTGGCTTTTCTTGCACACTTTGTTCAATGAGCAGTGTAAGCAATTAAGTAAATGTTTGGTATTGGTAATGCTTTAGGAGAACTGTTACATGACTTGAGGGACATAAAGTGGTTAACCTGCGGCAAGCCATTTTCTATTAGATTACCCATTAAATGCTGTTTTAATGAGTAATGCACTGTACTTGTATCTAGAGTATTTATGTAAGATTTGTGTAAGGGAAATAAATAGATTTTTTTAAGCATTTTAATGTAATTGATTGTAGTTATCAGTTTTAAGCATTTTTGCCTCTTTTTACCTGCAGTATGGATGGAGCAGACCTGTGTTTTGAAATTGTGAAGAGAGCAGATGCTGGATTTGTCTACAGTGAGGCTGTAGCCAGGTATTTATTATAATTTTAATTAATCCCTCGGGATAAATAGAAAAGAATGGTTGTACAAATAGTGTTGTGCAATCTGTTACCTAAAAGTTGAAAGTTGTACTATAAATAATCCTGTTTCCACACTCTAGATGTTTATTGCAATAATTAGCACAATCAAAGTAGAATTTTGGAGCATTTTGCCATTTACTAGTTACAGATTTGGATGAGATTACTATGTAAAACTGTATTTCACATCTGATACCTAATTAGCTGTGTTTGCCTTTATGTATCTCTCATGTGATGGCATTAAGTGACTTGCCTGACAGGGTGAGAGTTTTACTGGTCCTGCTAGATGGAGTTGGTTTGGTTTTTTCTTTCTAACATATCACTGTATTTATGGTCACCTCACCTTTTCACTTACAAGATTAACTAAGATGAAAGAGTCTGTAAAATTGCAAAAGGATAATGAAATCCACTGTCCTAATGGCCTGATAGTTGAGCTCAAAGCCCACAGCATTCTTTGTTTGCTCTTCTCAACACTGTAGATTTTTTAACATGATAGGAAACGGGTTGGAGGAGATATCAATGTCTGTGTTTGAACCTCCTGCTCAGGGCAGGCTCAGCACAGCATTTGTATCATGCTGCTCAAGGCTTTGTCCAGTGGGGTGTACAATACCTCCAAGGAGGGAGATTCCACAGCCTCCCTGAGCAGCTTGATCCAGTGCATTGTGATGTTCCTGTGGACAAAACCATTGCCTTTAACCAGCTGGGGCCCCCAGAGGACAAGGATTGGCTCCCTGTGCCACAGTGATGCTCTGATGCAGCACAGGCTGCTCCTGGACGTGTTGGCCCTGCTGTGGGCAGTGATCTGTGGGCAGTGATCTCTTAGGACATCCTTTGGACACAGTGGAGAGCAAGGTTGCTCTCCAGTCTGCGCCAAGCAAGCCAAGACCTTGGTGCAGTCCTCTTCCAGATAAGTCAGGCACTGGTACTCACTTTTTTCTTTCCTTTTTCCTTTGTGTTTTGTTACTAAAAAAAATGAAGGGTCCCTGACTTCCTTGTCATATCAAGCAGAATTTTTGAATGTTTGAAACCTTTACAAAAACCTAGAAAACACAGATTTTTCTTTTCTAATTTCCCTCATCTTCAGTCAGAATAATTCTCAAGCTTTAGATTGTATTATTCACTACTATAAAACTAAACTCTATTCTACAAAACTCTGTATATTTGAGGTTAAATTGGTTGATTAGTTTTATACGGTTAGACTCTTTAAACTTAGATTGTTAAATGTGTATAGTAATTTTTTCTGCACGTTTCTCATGCATAATGTGTTTGTTTTTTCAGTCATTACATGAGACAGATACTGGAAGCTCTACGTTACTGTCATGATAATAATATAATTCACAGAGATGTGAAGGTAAGGGGGCTTAATTACGTTTTTTTTCTTCATCACAATAATGCAAAGTACTGAATTTCAATTTCTATAATTTAGAGAGGGGAGGAGCTGTAGAAAAGGAATCTCTATTTTGCTGAGTGTGTCTTCACTCTTATTGTGTCATGTAAGATTAAAGCCCATCCTAATTCCATCAATATAGAACATTTAGGAAGTATGTATTCACAAATTATACATGCATTTGATTACAGCATGCTTTGAAAGTCAGTTTAATTTCTAGTTTTTGAATATTCATACGGAATCTGCTTGCATTTTCTTCTTGTTAGGAAAATGTGTATATAAATTAATTGCATAAATTAAACTGGAATTGGTAGTTTATTGGCATCAATTTGACAGCATAATGACAGCCCTCATTCACACTAAGATTTCACAGAGATGCACAGGCTTAAATGCTACAATATTAGTAATATTATCTGCTGCTTGGAGACAGTCCAATAAACGCTTATTATTATGAAAACTTCTTTAATATAGATAAGTTTGGGAGGATAAATGCAGTGTTTAAGACCAGTGTGTGTACATATTGGTTTTAATCTGGTAAGCTTTGTACTCTTTCTATGGATATTTATGGAAGTAGTTTATCATAAAGTACTTTAATGTAAGTAGTTGGGAGTTTTAACCCAAGTGGGCTTGACTCTCTTCAATTTGAACATGCATATTCTTTGTTAATGTCATTGCCTGAAGTAGTTATCCCACTTCTCCCAGAGTTTGGTTTCATCCAAAGTCGGTCAAGCACTGTAGGAATTAAGGAAAATACTAGCAAGCCCTGATGGTGCAGTTTGAGAAGTGACTCTGGAGGGTAGATGGAGGGAGGGTAAACTGCGCTTCAAACTCCTGCAGGTGACCTGTGAGGGGAGAGAGTACAGACACTGAACTGGTGGTTTTTATGAGGAGTCATTTGGTCTTCTGTACCCGACATTGCAGACCATTCACAACCTCTTACTCCTTTCCTTTTGAAATCAAGAATATTATTATGTAACAGGCTTTATTTTTAAGTTTGTTGTTTTAATAGTAATTTCTTAAAACAGAGTCTAAAAATTAGAATTTTTGAATACCAGCTCTTAGTTGCTGGTAGAATGTCTCATCCTGTTCTGTGTTGAGGGTTCTAGGTACTTTTAATTGTTTGGTATTGGTACCAGTTGAATTTCAGAATTAAGGTCATCTTTATGTTGCTGTGTCTTCATGAAAACTCCACTTGTTTTTCTTGGACCATATTCTTGAAAAAAACCCAAGTGTTAGCTTCAAGGGCCTCTGAGGGAGGCCGTTTCACTGAGGGTAAAGTGGGGATTTATTTTAGTGCTTATCCTGTCTCTTAGAACCTCAGAATCACAGGGTTGTTGTTTTTTTTTAAATACCATCCTTAGAAATGAACCTGTTCAAATTACATGGGTTAGGAAAAATGTCTAAGGTGTCGGTCTAAAGCAGTGTAAACCAACAGTGCTTTGTTTTGGCAAAAGCAGTGCAGAGCTGTGGGGTTTGGGAGTTGAACGCATTGAACTGACTGCAGTATCCAGGCTCTAGATGTCACTGTAGATGTTGTTTTGAAAGGAAGGCTAAATGACCACTTTAGAAATTACGTGAATGAGTGAAAATGAAAGTGCTTTAATAAAATCTGTAAGGTTGATATAGTCAGGCTACATTTTTCTCCCTTTTAGACTTTCTGTGAGTCTTATTTTGAAATGTAAAATGCCTGGTCATTTTTTGCTGCACAGGAAAATCAGCACCCTATAGTCCATGTAAGGTTCAGGTATCTTTCAGCTGTTTTTGTGCTCCCTCAGCTCCTGGCTGATTAGGAAGTTAGTTCAGAGTAGACAGAATTAAAGTTTGCTGTTGTCTGGTGCCAGAAACTTCACCTGACTTTTCCAAGTGACTCCAACCCGGTACAAACTCCCTGTGCCTCACATTCACCTCTGATGTCAGAATCAAAATGTGGAAGCTTTCACAGGATGGCCTGCAGTTGTCCTAATTGCTCTCACTGCTCTGTGAGACCAGATGTTTCTTGAGCCTGTGTACATCATTTCACTCCCTTCAGCATTGCTTAAAGGCTTTATAATCAGTGGCAATTAGAAATTTTCTTCACCATCAGTTGACGTGATCCTGCAGTGCTTGGAAACTGGATCATATGGTAAGGAAAACAGAAGCTGCAGGAAGGTAGAAAACTCAAGACATCTGTGCATCAGGAATGTGAATGTCAAGAACTTTTTCCCTTCTCCCAACATTTGTTCCTGTTCTGCCAACCTATGGACAGAGGACTCAGCAATTCCTTTTCTTCTGTCATAACCTTGCTGTGTCAGGAATACCTAGAAGGTGGCTATTGAAAGGAGCAGCATTGAAAGGAAGTCTTTTCCATTACCAAATTTTATTACAGAGCAGTTTGTGTACAGAGAAATCTTTATGTAAGAGAACAACAAAAGGGAAAGGGGACAGGGGGGTGATGTGGCTCTGAAACGAGATTCTTGTGTTTTCGTGTAAAACTCCTGCTGCAATTTGAGTACCATTTGTCCCTGGCTTAGTTTTGCAATAACTGTAACAGAATGGTTTTTATCAGTAAAACATCAAGAGGATTTGCAATCTTTTGTGAGCCTTTATTGTTTTGTAGAATTTTCCATAGTTGCAAAAATCTTGTTATAAAAATACCTCTTAATATAACTGAGGGATATAAGAGTGATAGTATATAATGTGTAAGAGTAATTTAATCACATCAAGAGCTTTAGTTGCTGAAGTTTTATCCTTAACTCGTTGCAAGTACTCCAACTTTGTTCCATGATTTCCAGGTAGTTTGAGTGCCTGTATATGTTACTGATCAGCAAATTAGTGTGCAGCTGGGGTCAGGGTGATCCTGTCAGCAAAATGCAGACATCCAAAATTTTCATTATGGCTTTATCTGGATAGGTATGAATGCTTGTTTTCTACATGTGATCATATAAATAGATAAACCTGCTAAAGCAAAAATACACATATTCTGCCTTCGCTGTCATTAAGATTCAGTTCAATATTTCTGTGACTGGGAGTCAAAACCAGGGAGTTTTTCCAGGGAATAAGACCAAGCATTATGTTCTGCACTGCATGTCATATACACACCTGAGTTGGTCCAGGTGACCTGAGACTTGATCTGTGGATAGATTTGCATGGTGATTTTTGCACTATACAGAACTTAACCCGTGATATGAATTCTGAGAGCACACTCACTTACCACTTCCGTCTTTTATTGCCTGAACTACTTCTAGATTAACATTTCAGATTTTGCTGGTAGAGTTCAACACTCCTACACTTCTGCTTTTAGGCATATCTAAAAAATGAGTAAAAGTAGTATATATGTGTTTGTGTCTGTTTATGTAACTGTATATTTGGCTATTTAAAAAATAACTAGGATAGAATCTGTTCTTTATCTTTTTCCATCTTTGAATACCCAAAACAAGAAATCTGTTGCATATTACTTTCCTTCCAGTCTTTTCACTTTGAAGCTTCTTTTATGCTTTCTGGGGACATTCAGTAATAATTGGTGTTTTGTCTGTATTTTCTAGAGCTTACTAGATCCTTGAGATCCAGTAGCAACTTCTTGGTGAGGATTTTTTTACATGTTAAGTTGTTAAAAATTATTAAGGCTGCAAAACCACTATCAGAGGTGCAATTGAAGTGTCCTACCTGGCCACATTTTTTTCTGAGGTACACTTCCTCATTCAGTGTACAAGTTAAGAGACTCCAGGAACAAAACTTCCAGTATTATTTCTCAGTGTTTCTTCAGGCAATGCTCTTTTCCCCCTGTTTATTTTCACTCCTGTGCCCCTGCTTCCTATCTCAAGGACCCCATGCTTGTTTTGTCCAGCCCTTTTCCTGTTGACCTGTTAGTATGTTCAGAAGCAGTTTTGCTGAGAAAAGTGTATTTATTCTGCTTGGCCTACCTGGAGTGGAACACTTACAAACTTTCTGGTCACTGTGTTTATATGTTCCAGTCATTTGCTCACACAGTCGGAAAACTCCTGTCTTCTGGTCGATGAGCTGGCTTCCCATGCAGCTCATTTGAATGGCTTAACCAAAAATTTGACTCAAAACTGCTTTGCAAACCAGGTGCTGTGCCTGTTTGCCGTAGGATTTTGTGTTCACTGCAATAGAAATGAATTATTTATTGTTTTTGTTAAACAATTCACATATCACTTGCTAACTTCTGATTTTGGCACTGGCATGTCCAAGCAATGCAAGAAGTTTTCCACATGAGCTGTGTTTTGCTGTAGTTTTTCTAACTCTCCTCATCCCTCATGCCTTTAAGTTTTGGGGGATTTTTCCTTCATGAACTCTTCTGTAAAATTTTAGACCAGTGCAGGACTCAATTTGTGCAGTTTCTCAACTTGCCTGTACTGCACAAAAGCTTTTCCACTATTTGAAACAAGAAAAGTTTTGATGCAGTTAAGAACTTTAAAGGACATCACCTTGGGCAGATTACATAGGAAAATAGTCAGGCATATGTCATTTTTTGGTGCTGTGTAGAAGTGTTGGAGTGGGATCTTGCTAAGAGTCTGTCACAAAGTTATATTTGATTAATAGTTCACAAAGTTTCATTCATTTTTTTGCTTTTTTGATAAGCACTGGGGAGCAAGTGGTTGTGACTAGAAAAATGTAGGAGGAATGTCTTCAGCCTATGCTGCCCTCAAAAACTGTTTTAAGAGAAACAAGCCTAGGCAGGCATTTTGCTGAGAGAACTGCAGCTACATTCCCTATAAAGTGTATTTCAGGAAGGACAGAAGTGGTGGGGTTTGAGTTTGTGTCTCTGCAAATCAGGAGAGCACTTTGGTAGTGAACAGCTCTACTCACCCAGACTTACAGCTGATGATCTAAAACCAGTCCTGTCAGCAGCACTTTGCCATCTGGACAGCTTTGACTGCTACGTTCTGTCTTGCTGTGGTTATTTGGCCATTGGATGTGTAGCACAGTTGTGGCTCACCCATCCCAAGGAAAGTGTGTGTGCTTTGTTCAACCTTCTTGTAAAGGAAACCTGTGTCCAAAACTCTTGCTGATAACAAGAGAGAGCTGGGTCCTCAACTTCAGCCTAGTTTTTGCCTTCTTCCTTGACTTTTTAGGTAAAAGGAACTGTCCACAGGTCAAATATGAAATGTCTTTTGTATTACATGGATGAATGGATATTACACTGTTCACTCTACAAACTCCTTGGACTCATTTGGATATACACATTGGATTTACTATGACTAATGTTGATGTAGCAAGATGATTTGAAAAGAAAATACAATATGTTACCATTTTATTTAAATATTTGCTATTTTATATCAAAGCCTGCCTAAGGATAGTTAAAATTAGTTTATTATTATTTACAGTCTATGAAAATCTTTCCATATTCCTTCCCATTTCAGTGAAAACATCATCATTACGTTCTTGATGTTCTGGTCTGGATTTTGTAAACAGGCCATAAAAACTTTTCTTAAATGTTTTATCTAACAGAAGGGTTGTAACTGGATCTAAACTGCTTTTAGTAGCAGCAAGACAAGTAAGGACATTTTTAATTTCCACTAGATAGTTTAATCTTGGACAGTCATCATCCGTAAGCAGTATATAGAAAATTGGCCTAAAAATATGGTATGGAAGAAAACAGAGAGTTAATATCATCTGGATGACAAGAATGTTTCTTTTCACTGTTCTGTAAATTAGATGTTTTTCTCCAATATGGGTGTTTTTTTGTATTCTGCTCAGATGTCTAGTAAGAGAATAGTACGACCACAAAACGGTCATAAAAGACAGAAAAAAGCACACAGTGGCAAGATAAGCTGCAATCATTGCAGGACGTTCACCAGCTTCTACCCTGATGTTGTAGCATGTGGGGAACTCCCCTGAAACCCTCTTCTGGACGTTGTAGGTGGTGGCTGTGACTGTAATGCAGAGCACAATCAGCCAGATAACGACGCACAAACATTTAGCGAACTTTGGCCGCTGGAACTCGTGCAGCAGGCGCCCGTGGAAGGTTCCTGGCAGAGCTGGGGAGTGTTGTGGGCCACAGTTCTTCTTGAGCGTGGCATACTGGCTGAGGGCAATGGAGCACAGGATGGTGATGGTCACGTACATGCTGATGTGCATCAGCGTCCCCAGGTGATGAGCGAACCTGCACGCCACCGACTCGTAGGGCCAGCGGTGCCCCTTCGCAAAGTAGGCGGCCAGGAAGGGCATGGTGCTGCAAACCAGCAGATTTGCAGCCACCAGGTTGACCAGGTAAATGTACTGTGTCCTTCGGGTGGGCATTTTCTGTGCAAATATCCAGGCGCTCAGAATGTTCCCAAAGATTCCAGCGGGAAACAGGCAGGAGTAAAGGATGGGGAGAGCTACGGTGGTAGCTGGCGATGGCTGAAGACATGATGAGTTGTTCATTTATGGCAGGATTTCTTGAGTGGTCAGAGCTGAAACACAATTAAAAAATTAATATTTCTGTAATGTATATCTAACATCTCTTCTTTGCTCTTATCTCGGCTCTTTCTTTGTCTCCCTTGACTTTTCAGTATACCTCTGATGCTGTTACCTTAAGTTTGCATGAGGTTACAGTTTGGACATTCTCTTCCACTGAAGTTTCACGAAGAAAAATTAAACCCCAAAGCTTTTATGTGCATAAAATCTAATAAAATAAATTAGGAAGCTGAAGATTCAGGCTAGGGTCTGGCAATAACTTCTGTGATCTTGGTTTATTTCTCAGTCTTCTGGAATGTCTGTAACCTAATTTGGAAACCACTTACCGACCATTTAAAATTAAATGAGCAAATTAAGTGCAAAGAATTACTTTAATTCCAGAAATGCAGAAGAGTATCTGTACCTCCATTTAACAATAAATTAGTCTGTATACTGCAAGAATCTCACTATATATATTTATTCTGTGCTCATGTCTGTATGTGGTATTACTTTATCACAGCTCTAATGTCAGATGTACATTTAGCAACTCAGTCTATATTTTTTAATATATACAGTGATTGTTGAAAACTGCGATGTATTAATTTTTTCCAAGTTCATTTTTCAGTCTTTTCTCCATTTCCAAACTGAAAATAAGAAATGAAAGCTCTGTGCAATGACTGTGCATTTCAGGTTACAACCCTGTAGTGGAGAGTTTTTACTGTTGTATGCATAGATATACATACATATTTTAGTGGAATGTATCCTAGTTAGCTTTTATAAAATATCAAATCATATGAAAAAAAAATAACAGGTTTCAAAGTTAGAGACTAATAGTAATTTTTTTTAAACAGCTGTAAACATATGAACTCAGATGCTAAAGGGAATTCGGTGTGGCAGTGATAAAAAGCCCAGACACCACATATAAAAACTGTGCTGTAGGCAGTGTTTGACAAACTTGCAAATTAAATTAACTTTTATAGCTCTTGCATTTTAGTGTACACTAAGTTCTATATGTATTGTTGAAGCAAAATGTATTAATTTTTTTTTTTACTTTTATTATAATGGGTTGAATTCACAAACTAGTTGTTGAATTTACTCCTTTTAGAAGTCTAATAAGAAATTTTGTGTAATTGACCAAATTTCATCAGGTAAAGCAAACAAGTAGTAATTTTAAGCTTACCTATACAAGCTGCAGGCACGTTGCTTTGCTGATAGGAAATATTTCTGTCCGGTATCTGTTGAATCTCCACTGCTGTTATGAAAATGATGGCACTGGAACCTGGAGAGTACAGTTAAAAGTTTCTCTCTGGCATAACTTGGTTTTCAGAGTGTACACTTCCCTTTTACAATGTCAGGAGGCAGGCAGGCATTTAAAGTTCAGAAAATATGATGTCTGTACAAAAAAGGCTTTGAAATTAAGTCAGGATCAGCTCCATTAGGGAAAAAAAAAAGATAGATAGCATGGAAGAGCAGCTGTAACAGTCCCTTAGGTACGGCACAGAAACACCTTGCAATCCTTTATATAGAGCTTTCCTCTTTTGGGGGCTGGAGGGGTTCTCTTCAGGACTGCCCACTTGCCTTCTCGCTGCTATTTTATGCATGAAAACTTGTTTTTTTCAGTGATATTTAACAGTTTTTCAGCTCCACAAGCTGTCACCAAGCTGACTATTCCCAAAGGCTTCGTGCAGTAGTGCTGTGTCCATGTCTGTCCTCACGTGAGTGACCAAATGGACACATCTCTTCTGTCTGGTCAGGTGATGGATTTTGGGGAAGCAATTTACACCTGATGCATCCAAGGGTTCTGGCAGGGAAAATGGACTCACTGTCCAAGAAATGCTGTGTTTTACACAAATCATCCAGAGGTGTACACAGGAGAGTTTCCTTCCTCCACAGGACAGGTATGATCACAGGGCAAACTCTGGTCACTTCTGCAGAAGTTGAGACTTGCATTTTCTGCTTTCCGATACGTCTGTGGTTGTAAGATAAGGCTTTTCAACGCCTATAAGTGAGTTCCTTTACGAGAACAGAAATTTGGTAAGGTTCTGATTTTGCTAGTTGGGCTTTATAATAAGCATAAATTCACCTCGTGATCTGCTATCATTGTTCAGTCTTATTATTACTAATTTTTTTTTCTAAAATAATGGACATATAAGCTGGCCTCCTATTCTGAATTCATAGCTGAACTCATTTACAATTACATTTATTTGCTGTGAAATATTAGTAATTAGGTTGTAAAGCTGTAATTAGTTTGCATGTACTTTAATTCTTGTTCTTGTTAGATTTAATTGTATCTTGTTTTCCACTTTTGAATGTATATTAAAAATTATTCTAACAGAAAGTGTCTTCTGTTTATTACATGTTTAATAGTTTCTTAAGTAGTGTTAGAAGTCTTTGTTGCTGTGGCATTCCACTGAGGTTTAGATACAAGAATGCATATTTTGAAAAGTTGCTGAGAGAGGTGTGAACAATTCCAGTTAGCAGTTTTTTTAAATTGCTAGTAATATTTGGTTGGTTATTGACTGCTACATTTTTTTTCCTGAATTATTGTATGATAATAGATTGTTGTAGTGAACTAAAGTCTATCAGACTTTATTTTGGAATGGATTGCTGAGAGCAGTAGCAAAGTGAGGTATTAGAAATTTTTTTAAAATGCCACCTGTCCCAGGAATACAGTTGCAGTGGGTTCTAAGCTGTAGCAAGCACCTTCCTTATTCTTTTAGTGGACTATTTCCATTCACCTAACTTACAAATGGTGTGTTTTATCTAAAATGTATTTGAAGATACTCAAATAGAACACATGCATTTTTATGCCATTCGCTCTTAAGTTCTTCATAATTATTTTTATGTGTATCATTCACCTCAATGATTTACATTTTCTCTGCTCTCAAACCATGATCGCTCTTCATTTATACATATTCTAGATTTTATATGGCCAATAGGCAGCATATGTTGCATTTCATCATTATATGCAGACAGCTTGTTTTCTGGCCCTAAAAAACCCAAACCCGGGAAATTCCCTTGCCTTCAGCAAGGCTTTGACACTGTCTCTCACAGCCTTGTGTGCTGTCAGAGCATCTCTGGTGCTCCCTGCTGCTTTGTCTGACACACTGTCCTAGGTTGAGCAGGAAGTGAGGTTTTTTCTTGGGAGGTTGTGGTCAAACCAATCAGTGCTTGGATTTGAATATTGGCACCTGGTTTGGCCACTGAAGTTTTGAACCGCCTCTGAGAACACACAGGGGTTAAAAGAGCAGAGAATGCCCAGGAGAACTCTCTTGGTTCCGGTCTGTGAAGGAGGTCAGAGCTCCCCTGCCCAGCCAGGGCGGGGTGAGGGAGGGGAAGCCATGCGGCCTGGTGAGGTAGGCCGGAGCCTTGGGCAGAGAGGGGGGATGAAGGCCCTGCAAAATGGAAGGGTGGAAAATAGAGAGAGACATCGGGGCCCCCCCCTCCCCATCCCGAGAGAGAGAGAGAGAGAGAGAGATGAAACAAGAGGAAATGGGCAAGTGTGATGAAAGTTCGAGCAAGTGAAAGATGTCAGAAGAAGTTGAGAAGAATCCTAGGTGGGAGGAGATGATGGAGTGGCCTTTGGCTGGACTCTTTTCTTGTATAGCCGTGGACAGACCCATTTTTCCTGTGACACAGAGACTGCATTTAGGGGGAAGCAATGCCTTGGAGCCAAGAGAGTGCAGTGATGCTATGTGAAGCAGTGCTGTGAACAGAGACGGCTGAGGAGGGTGTGGTGGTGCCCTCTGTCTCCAGTGGAGAGGAAGATCTCTGTTCACGAGGCCCCTCGGCCCCAGGGGGTGAATTTGGGGGGGACTGGTGTCCCGAAAGTGAGAGACTGTTGCTTTTTTTGGAACTGGGCAAAGCATCCTTAAAAAAGGAACCCTAGAAGCAGTTCTGGTCCATGGACAGTGGTGAGAGCACTGGACATGGAAGGAAGAGGTCATGAGGGCAGATGTTCTCCGGGCAGTGCCACGAGTGACACGGAAACACAAGAGGTTTCAACTGTGTTTCCGGGGGAAGTCTGTGGTGCAAGGGGGGACTCCTCTCTCCCTGATGGACTGAAAGCTGATTATTTGAGGGGCGGTGATGGACTGAAAGTTGATTATCTGAAAGGGAGGAGGAGGGGGAGTGTATTTGGAAGGTTTTCATTATGAAGTTTTTTTTCCTATATATTGTAGTTAATAAAGTTTTTTTTCCCTCTTTATTCTTAAGCTGGAGCCTGCTTTGCTCTATTCCTGGTCACATCTCACAGCTGCCACTGGGGGAGTGTATTTTCATGGGGGCACTGGCATTGTGCCAGCGTCAAACCATGACACACACTGATCAAATCTGCCAGTATCTACCAAAATAGGTGGTTGTGGTTTTATCCCAGAAAGCTCCTAAATCCCACACGTTCACTTACTTCCTCTCCAGTGCGTTGGGAAGCAGAACCGGTAGAGTAAAAGTGGAAATTCATGGTTTGTGAGAAAGAGTTTAATAAGCTTAAAGAAAAAGAAAACAACAAAACCCAAGTGATAGAAAGCAACCCCATCTGACCAGTGCCCATTGAGTTCCTAAAAATAGCAACACAGCCAAGCTTCCTTCCTGGCTTTTATTGCTGAGCGTGGCACCATGTGCTCTGGGATATCCCTGGGGCCAGCTGTGCCTGCTGTGTCCCCTCCCACGTCCTTGTGCACCCCCAGCCTGTCTCTGCTGGGGTGTTCTGAGAGACTCTGAAGTCCTGCTTGTTGTGCAAGTGCTGCTTAGCAATGGCTGAAGCATCCCTGGGTGTCAACATTGTTTGGATCACAAGCCCAAACCACAGCCCATATTGTGAAGAAGTCTATCCCAGCCAAAACCAGCACATGACTGGTACATTTTGGTACACCAGCTGAAATTCAAGTATGTGTTCATAGATTTGAGTGAAGAAGAAAATGAGGTTCGTGCAGTTATATAGGGATGTGTGTTGCTTTCTGTATTTAAAGGCTAACTCAAAATAAATGGAATTACCTTCATGTTAAAATTCACCTGAAGACTCAGGTAATCAGGAAGCACTGGGAAGAGGAGAAGTAAGACACTATTGAGTGACTGATTCTGTGGTCATTTGACACATCACAGTGTGGCTTTCAGCAGGTTTCCCAAGATGTTTCAGGACTGTTTGTTCTTCAGTAGTATTTTCTTGTAAGGTCTGGCATTTTACCCTTTAAATTTGGGAAAACTGGTTGCAGAAAAAGATACGTAAGGTTTAATTTTTTTTTTTTAAAGAGTAAATATACCTGCTTTTGTTTCTTGGTCAGTAGTAACTGCTTCCTACATGACAGTGCTGTCTAGTTTCAGATCCCTTTCTAAGACAGTTGATACATCTGGCCTTTAACATCTTGAAACACTGATTTATAGAGTTGTAGAAATCCAAAAGTATTTTCTGATTGCTTTCTGTAGTTGTCTCTTTGTTCTGACTGCTGCTCCCTTAATGCTGCACTTTGTCAAGATCATGTGGTCATTTCTGTTCTCCTCTTCGGTGCCTTGCCTGCTCTTACAGATTTTCTTATAGACCTGTTCCCTCTCAGATTTTCATTTCTGAGCTGGAGAGTCGATTAATTTAATGCATTTTGGATTTTCAGTATCGAAACCCTGTACTACTACTTGATCTTCTGAAGAGATCTGAGTTTATTTTGGCAATACTGTTGTGTCTATGAATTACAAACCTTGTAAATGAAAATTCTGGTCTAACACTTCATTCAAAAGAATTTTAGAAATCACATTTTGTTTAAACTGCTGTTGCCCATGTCTGTCCTCTCCTGAGTTCCCCAGCCCACACCCCCACCCCGACCTGCTGTTCAGTATCATCAACCAACTGCTCACAGAATAAGCATAGAAAAGAAAGAATGATGAGATAACATCTATATCTTGTGAAATTATGGTTTACAAACTCCACTAGATGTACCAGAATTGATGTAATGATGTAGAACTACAATATTGGAAATAAAATTGCACTGGACAAATACAAAACCAAGAGAAGCTTTAATATAATAGGATGGCAAAATGATCGATAAAAGATCCTGAAAAGCAATTTCTGTGAGAATCAGTCAGAAGTTATTGTACAAACATCTCTTTTGTATGCTGAAATGTGTAAGAAAAAGTCAGTTACCATCATATCTTTATGAAATTACACATTTGTGGGAAACTTTCTTTTGAAGATAAGGAAACCCCCTAATTTTTTATTTAAAAAAAAAAAAAAAGGGAAACAAAACAGACTGGCTAGTCATTGTAATTTGTTTGATGTGTTTATATCCAGTTCCATCAAGTCTGAATGATGTAAATTCACATCAAAATTAAACCAAGTTTATGTCTAGCTGTGGTAAAGCCTTATGTTTACTTTGTTCAATCAGAGTATTATGAGTATCTTCTGTAAAATCAGAATATTGTATGGAATTAGTGAAAAACCCCACATTTTGGCACAGATATGGCATTAAAAGTCACATGATCCATTAAAGAAGTTACTGGTAGTCATATTAAAACTTCTTTACACCTACTTATTTGAGCAGTATTGTTTGTGTGTGTAAAGACAGTAAATCCTTATTTTACAGAGCTTGATGTCTGGCCTCTGTATCTTTCACCCTTCTGGTCTCTTATGCCAGACATTTAATTTGTTCGTGGTTGTGCTGCTTTAGTCATCTTGGTGCCAGACATTCCCCACCTTCAGCTCTCTGGTTTTTGAGAAATGTTACAGCTTGGAATTTGTTTGTGCCTAAATACATAAAGCTGTTTAGTATCTGAGAATGTAGCTGTAGCTATGAAACGTTGTTATTACATTGCTGTTCACATGGCATCAGCAATTATCAAAATTATTTTAATCATGTGGAAGGAAAAGTCTCCTGCCAGGGAGGAAGCATGCAGCTGGAATGTGTGGCTTTGGAAATCTAGGAGTGGACCAGTGGCTGAGCCTGGCTGAGCTTTTTGCTCCATGAGTTGATGTTCCTTGCTGAACTACTTTGTGCATTCATCAAATTGATCACATTGAAGGAAATCTTAGGAAATGCCCATGTCATCTTTCCTTCACTTATTTAGAATTTTCTGAAAGCTTTGCTTTTCCTCAGGTGTTTGACCTTGACACTCATTAAAATGTTGGAAATACAAGTGTCTTAGTAGGATTGAATATTTTAATTTTGCTGCTTAATAAAACTAAGAGTGTCTTCTGTAATTAAAAATGAATTGATAGATGTATTCTTAGCCTCATTTTTAAGACGTGTTGCTAAATTCTCAAATATTTTATTTAAAAATGGATTTATAAATGTAGTAAAAATACTGATCTCTTGGAAACCTTAATTAAACCAAAGAAAACCATAAAATACATAAAATCTGTGATGGTTTCTAGATCTTTCAAATAGAACAGAATTTACATTTTGCAAAATTCACCTATTATTTACATATACAAGCTACTAATATTAATGTGTATATACAAGTTTACTTTTACAGGTTCAAACCCCTTTGTGGAAATGTCTCTAAAGAAGAGTTAGTGTTCTAGTTTAGTCCAACACAAAATGTCTGAGAACTTCCTAATTTGTTTTCTTGGATAAACAAGAGCGAAAAAATTCTTCTGAAAAGTAACTTCTCATTTTCACAAACCAGAAGTATGACTTCTCGTTTTTCTTAACAGGAAGAAAGAGGCAGAATTAGTAGCTGTAGAGTAGAGGATTTTGTGATCTGAAATTGGTGACCTGGAGTGACAGAGATCCATTTAAACATTCAAATCATAGACTTCTTCCTTGAGTAACTGGAGTGAGGAGTGGTGGTAGATAATCGCTCTTGAGCATATTGGCCAAGTTTTATGTCTGAAGTGCTCTCCATGTTTAGGCTTGACTCTCCATGAAGTCTTCTGCAAATCAGTTGGAATACAGTCTTGCGGATGCTTCTGGACATTAGGAAATACATAACTGGGTCTAGGCAGCTGTTAAATGATGAAAATATGAGCATCACCTCATTGCACGTGTGAATGATCTCCACCCAATAACAGGATGGGTTTTTTAACTGTGATGTGATGTAGACAACCCGGAACATGTGATAAGGCACAAAACAGATGGTGAAAATTATGAGAACAATGAAGGAATTTCTTGCTGTCTTGGTGTATTTTCCTGCATTGGGAAAATTTGCCCTTCTCCTCGAAATTTTCAGAAGGTTCTTGGCGATTTTAACATATGAAAGTATCAAAAGGAAAAAAACTATCCAAAAAATCAGTACAATGATATAATTTAAAATTGCTTCTGTCTTCTCTGCATTCTGTTTTCTTCGGTAGTGAAAGCACTTGGTAGAGTTGCTGTCCTTAGTCTTAAAGAAAGATGGTGCAACTACCACTATAAATCCTGTCAGTGCAATCGCCCACACCGTGCAACAGATCTGCACACTCCGGGTAGTGGTTAGCATCTTTGGACGCTTCACAGACTTAGTTATTTTTATATAGCGATCCAGACTAATTAGTCCCAACAGTACTATGCTAATGTACATGTTCATGTAAAACAGAGTTCCCACAACCTTGCAAAAAATCCGCCCGAACATCCAGCTGTTGGTGGCATGATAGAGGATCCGGAAGGGAAGACAGAAGATGAGCAGGAGGTCTGCAACAGCTACGTTTAGCAAGTAAACGTGGATGGAATTCCTCTTCTGATGAATGCCCAGGAAAGCAAACAGGGCTACTATATTTCCAACCAATCCAACAACAAAAATAATGGAGTAAAAAACTATCAAAGCAAGTGACAGTGAGTTGTTGTCATCCAAGAAACAGCTGGCATCATTGTGACTTTCTGAGGCATTTATGGTCAGGTTGGTTTGGTTACTCCAAAATTCTTCCTTGTGTGGACCAATGGTTGGTAAATCAGCTGAAGTTGCAGCCATCATTTGCAAAGGGGTTTTAGCTGTTCTGCAAAAAGACAAAGAGAGATTTTAAGAATTAAATCTCCATTCAAATGTCTGTCTGCTTTATAGCCTACAGTCTAATGTGGTATAAACATAAAAGGCAGTAGCTAAAAGGAATAAATCCACCAAGTATTGGTGTAGCTGATTAGAAGGAGTTTCAGCCACATATAATAAAATAATATAAGTCTAGGTAATCTGCGGGCAAGAAAGAACAGATAGTGTAGAGTACTCACAGATAAATATTTCTGTAATTACAGAATTATTACTGTTTTGTGTTGTTTTAAAAGTCAACTATTACATTTTCCTGCAAACTTAAGAATTTTCTTTATCTATAAGAATAAATTAGTTTTTTAAGTTCACTTCTTAGGACCAGGATTTCTAGCCCAGAAAAAATTTTAACTAAGGTGCAGGGACAGGTAAGGATAGCTAAGTATTCTCAGTGTTGACACAAAGTACATAGAAGTATATTAAAGGAAGTCTTCACTCATCTGTGTTAATTTTAAATAATTCAGATCTCTCACATGTGACTCACTGGTTCTCAATTAGAAAGGCTTTCATCAATTAATAATATTTATTTGGCTATGAACTGTGTTATAACTAACCCTGTGAAACAGTATTATTGCAGTAGCTTGTCTTTAATAATCTGTACCTTCACATAAATGTGTTTTTTTCCTTTTCTTGACTATTCACAAATCAGCCTTAACTAACAAAGGAAAACCAGAAGTGTGTGGTTTGTAGAGCAGAGAAGGCATTTAGAGAGGTGGTTATCACTGATAAGTAAAAATAAAACTTTAGTCTTCAGCTTGTTTGTCATAGCAACAAGAAATGCCATAAAAAAGTTTATTTAGAATATTTTTGTTTTACAGAGGAAAGAGGTTTTTTTCCCATAATCTCACAAAATTTTCAGAAGTGGTTTTAGCATTCTGAGCTTAGTTGTCTGGCAACTGTTACAGAAAAAAAAACAAACAAAAAGTAAGAAACACTGCTGTATATGTAATCTTAAAATAAGTTTTATGCTAGGTCTGTGTCTAGGCCATGCAATTTGCATGCTAGGTCTTAAAAATTGCAAATTTACATTTAATTCTGTGATGCAGCCACAGCAGTGAAAATGGCAACACTTTAGGCAAAATTCTTAAGAAGACCTAATGTACTTACAGAATCTGAATTCTTGAGAGGAGAGTCTAAAACATTTTAACATCCTGTGTTGTCTGACCCTACAATGCCATTAAAGTGCTAGGGTACATTAGCAGTTTCAAAACCAGCTGTTCTCATACTTGCCACATGGTATTGTCAGGGCAAGTAATTTCAAGGGATTGATTTCAAACTGCAATATTTTCAAATACATCTTGAAACCCATCTACTGCAATGACTTCATGTTTAAGTTGCTTTTTTATGGAAGTTTTTTTTATGGGGACTTGTATGAGGAAGTTTAGATCAATGAGAGAGAAACTTGGGTTACACTGCAAATGGATTGGGAACAAAACTTTTCACTCTTGTAGATTGTGTCACCTCTAAGCAAGCAGACATGATTAAACCTAGATATTAAGAGAATTACAATTAAGAGAACTACAGCTTAAGTATAAAAGAAGTCACTTACCATTTATGTGCTAAGAAGTTTTGCTGGTTCTCAAACGCACTGGTCAAGACAGGGAGGAGAAACGTGCAGGTCCTTTTATTAGAAAGCTGCAGCAGCAGCTTCTCTCTGAAAGTGGTGAGCTCCAGCTGATTCGTACAATTGGCAACAGGGGGAAGTTTTAACTGGTGTTGCAACTGGTTTGCTTTGTTTTTTTTAAAGGCATTTTTAACTGGCTATACCCAGTTTATTTGGGCTCTGCTGAGAGAGGTTCTGTAATAAATTTTTTTCAGTCTTGTTCTGAATTGGAGATTCGAAGTTTTTTTCTCAGAGACTTTGTTTCTGGTGAGTAGTGCCATTGGTTTTTTGGGTGATGATGATGTTGGTACAATCTGTCATCTCTTTAATGCTTCGTGGAAATAGCGTCACGTTTTTCCAGTAGAGGGCAAAGATAAGTCAGCACCACAGTGTAATGGGACATTTTGTAAATGTTTATATAGTTCTCCCATCTACCTTTCTCCTTGCCTGGAATTAGATTTCTTTCTCACTCCAAATGACAGTGACGAGAGGATGTGAAAGTGCCCAAAGTGTGCATTTCACTAAAGCAGAAGTGAAATACAATATGCAGCAATAATACCACCTGCTAATACTCTTCCAAGTGGGGCATAAGGAATTGAAAATAACATTTATAAATTGGAAATTTAGGAGTGGATTCTAGAAGACCTAATATGACAAGGCCTAAATTAAATGAAGATCTCAAGAACATTGTCTTGAAGGTCTTTGTTCTCATATAATTTAAACTTTTACAAAAAGACATGAGTCCTTAGAGGTGATAATTTCACAGGTAGTCAGAAGGAACTTCTGGCAGGTCCTGTGCACTTTTTTGAGTTCTTAGTTTTGCAATTTAAGCAGTAATGTATTCTCAGGAAGTAGTATACAAATTTGAGGTTCTTCATTTTAAATAATATGGTATTGAAAATAGAGGCTTTGAGTAAATGCAGGAAGTTCTAAATTAAATGCAGTTGTTTGAGTATGTGTATTTAATACCAAATTGTGTTCTAATAGATTTTGTCTATATGTTGCTTCCTCCTACAGCAGTCAGTACCCATCTGAATTGTTGTATAGTATTATTTCATTTTTATACATTACACCTCACTCTTATTTGTGGAAAATCAAAGGTATAGATGGCTATGGCTGGAATCCAGTTTAGACACCTAAAGACTGTCCCTCACTGGAATATTCCAGGGGTGTTCCTTTTCTTTCCTGCACTTAAGAAGTGCAGAGTGAATTCTGTGATTAAGGCTCAAAACAGAGTTTTATATTCTCTGTGAGTACCTATAAAACGTATCAGAGGCAGGATATTTCAGCTGGGGAATTGAAACAGTGTAAGGGTTAATAGGATGAAAGACAAAAAGGAAAAGTAATACCAGGTAAGAAATTATAGACATGAGTTTTTTATCTCCATTTTATCATAATTTCACTTTGTGTTCCTTGCTAGTTCTGATAAGTTCTGAAAGGATTTCACTATGCCTGGGACATTAGAAGGGAAGCCAATGTAGAAAGAGGAGTCCATGCCAGAAAAGAAGATAATTGAAATTAAGAAATTATTTTAAAAAACCAAAATCTAACCTCTGCTCACAGATTTATGAAAGTAAGTTCTAAAATACAGATTGTTTTTCTCAAACAATGTAATAATTTGTCTGGATTTTTGTCTTTTCAG
Organism: Hypocryptadius cinnamomeus; assembly: GCA_013400635.1. Taxonomy (NCBI): domain Eukaryota; kingdom Metazoa; phylum Chordata; class Aves; order Passeriformes; family Zosteropidae; genus Hypocryptadius; species Hypocryptadius cinnamomeus. Next base: position 12,035 of record VYZP01077547.1, on the reverse strand, counting down.
CCACACTGTGTACTGCTTGCCTCAAAAGAGAACTCAGCCCCAGTAAAGCTTGGTGGCTTTGGGGTAGCAATTCAGCTAGGAGAGTCTGGGCTAGTTGCTGGAGGTAAGAAATTTTCCTTCTAAGTTATTTAGTATTGTGCATGTTGTACTGCAGAGTTCTGTTCTTCTGACACAGCCTGGCCTGCAAAACAAGAGCTCAAAAATAATATTTCACTACAGACTTATTTAACATGGTAAATGCACACAGCCAAGCTAAATTGGTAGTGGAATGTAATGTGCATTCAAACACTGAGTATTAAATCCCTGTAAATGTTATTCAACAGGGACTCATGCTGGTTTGATCAAAATAAAACTGAAAAAACCCAAAGAATTTTCCACTTTAATACAAGCTTTGGCTTTATTCTGCCATGCTTGGTGAAGCAAAGAAAATAAAAATGCAGTCATTGAAGCACTTGAGTAAGGACTTAGTGCAACATCATCAGTGCTCCCCTGTTTGATAGGCAATTCCTGGCAGAATGCTGTGCTGTTAAATACCAAAATCTTACTGGTTTTCACATGTGATTCTTTTCTGTGTTTTAAAATTTCATTGTAATTATTGTATAAGACATCGATATCTTGATACATATGTATATTTTTTGACTGTGTTTTGTTTTCTGTGGATTTTATTTCCTCTAGCTGCCTTCCATATTGTTCCAGACAATAGGGTTATGCTTTAATCAGCCTGCACAGATGAAGACCCAATCAATTTTCTGATGCTCTCATTGCCAGAGTAGGAGACCACAACAAAACATTTTGTTAGTTTTAATATTTTTTCTTCAGAATTAGTAACTTTGTTCAGTACCATGCATCTTCAAAATCTCAGATTTCCTAATTTAATCACTTAATGTTCTGTGTCAATTTGAGTTTTGTACATTTTTTTAAATAAAAAGCAAATCAAATATAAACATATCAACAGCTTCCATTCCCTTCCAGATACTGCTGATACCCTGGAAATATCTGGGTATCTTATTAACTACAGATATCTTTTCCAAGAGAATACCCATTCAGTGAAGCTATAATAAAAAGGTCATTGCTTTCTTTACTTTTCTTGTGTTACTCAAATTATCTGTACCTCAGTCACTGCTTTTTTTAGTGGTAGTTTCTACACTTTTGTTTATAATAATCTCATTTTTCTTCTTTATGTTCTGCTGAGCAACTTTACCCACTTCTTCTGTTTCAGCCACTCATTTGGAGGTAGTCAGATGCAGTGTACTTTCAGACTACCAGTTGTCTAGCAAAAAAAATTCAAGTTCAGTTTTGAAAAAAAGAATTACTGCATTTTTCCCAAAGTTTGCCATGGCCTCCTTTTGTGTTACTGTTCCCAGTGCTGTGATCCCACTCACTGTTCCTGTGCTCAGCCTCCAGCGGTGGTCAGTGCTGGGGTTTCTGTTTGCAGCTCTCACAGAAGATCCCAAACCTCATCACTGTGATATTTATCAGTATCTTTTGCTTCTTCCACCTCAACTTCTGCCATGTTGGTCTGCCTTCACACTTTCTTTTTTCCTTTTCCTCAACTAGCATCTTCAATTTGCAGCCTTTTCAGTGGCACTTGTTGCTTTCATCTTCAAATTCCACTCATTTTCAGGGGTACCCAGAGTAATTCCAGTCCATTTATATACTGTGGAAAGTCTCCTTAACAGATTCCTCTCTTTCTTCTCATCTTCCATTCCACTCTTTCAAGCACAAACTACCTCTGTTATCTGGCAATTCTTTTCCCTGCCAGAACCCTACCTGAAGACAAATTACTATACAGTTCTCTACACAGAAAGGGCAAGGTCTTATTTATTCAGTTTTACAATATAACACATGTGTTATATGAAATCTGTCAATACTGGCTGTTTGAACTGGACTATAAATTCCTTGTAAATCAGTGTCTACCTGCACATTTGTTTAGGGTGTTATTCGTATGGATGAGTTTTGTCATAATAGTAACAATAATTTACAGGCACTTCTTATTTCTCGATTGTCTCATAAAAAAGTAGAAACTCTCCAAATAGAGAACTCAGAGCAGCATCATAACCAACCTGTTCACTTTCACATTGCTTTTCTAATTTTTAGTGGAAGACATTGATTCCTCTTGACGTAGTCAATTATTTCCCTTTTAGCATGGCATTATTTCCCTTTTAGCATGGCAATGCCTACATTTGATGGTTAGTACATACAAAAAGAAATTCTTTACTGAATAAAATCTATCATGGCATGAAGATAATTTTGCTGACCTGAAACCTTTGTGCTTTGTGCTATTTTTCCTACTTCTGTACACCTTGACACAGCTGTGCCTGGCAATCCCAGATTCTGTGTAGCCCCAGGAGAACAAACTAAAGGGAATTTTCTCCTTCAGTGTGTTTGAAGCCAGCCTTCAAGCTTACAGTTTTTGCTTTGTTTGGGACTGTAACATCTTTTGACTTGACAAAGGCATCTTTATCAGAGTGTGCATAAATTGCTGGGGAAGGATTTTGTAGTGAAGTTAAATTAAACCCCAGGTATTAAAATCTTCTGATATAAGTCCAAAGACAGACTTGTGAAGTTTAGAAGGATTATAACTACAGGGTTCTTTTCTTTCAAGCAGGTAGATGGCTGCTTTACAGAAGTGTAAGAGAGCCCATGAGAACAAGCTGTGACATCATACTAGATGTCATTGATGAAAATGTGCATGGAGGAGATTTTAGGAGTGACTGTATTTTATCAGCTAACAACTCAGTTGACATTATTTTTAAGAAAGTTCAATTATTAGTTATTATTTACTTTATGTAAGTAAAATAAAGTACGAAAAAAAAAAATGTAGCCATAACTAATTTCTTTATAAGGCCAGAGGGGAAAATGTAAGGAAATATTCTTTGTTCCACTCCATTTGCCCCTAAGCTGCAATAAATGGCTAAAAATCATGTGTTGTCATCTGAGCTAGAGGAAATAGGTTTCATAAGCTACCAGTCTCTGAAGGTCTCTTCTTGCTTCAGTTCTTTTGATCAGTAGTGGAAAATTGTGCTATAGGCTTCACTTGAAGCCTTGAAGTAGGTACTTTATAAAGGAACTCTGGCAGTATACACAGGAGTTAGAGATCATCATAATTCATAAGTGAATTCCTTTAAGGAACAGCACAGTTCAGTAAGACAGTAAACAGTCTGTGTTGCATTGTTATGATGCAGCTGAAGTAGTGGAACCTCTGGGAAGTCAGTGATTTAATAGACTAATCTCACATTATGATCTCTGTCTCCTTCCTTGGAGAGTTCTTCTTGCAGAGCATAGTATGAATTGTCACAGCATTTTCTTAAATGTGACATCAGATTTATCTGATATCAAATATCTTAGATGCTAAATCTTGGGATTTTTAGCTAGTATATGGTAAAAAAGTCTGAAGGAACAAAAACCATCGAGTTCACAACTGATATTTCCTTCACTTAATCTACTTAATTTCTCCTGGTTTCAACTAGTGCAAAGATAACGATAGACCTAAGTAGGATGAGGTTCTTTATCTGGGGATAGTTAACTGCCTTTCACATTTTACCTTCAGCAGCAAAATGTCACAGATACCATAATGCTAATCCAGTCTAGTATTAATTTTCATGTATCATTAGTTAGATGAGGCAGCCTCATCTGCCTCACCTAGATGAGGCAGCCCTAGGCTGCCTCAAAATCCTGTAGTATTTTAATGTAAATTATCATCTTACTGGAAAACATCCTGTGTGTTCTTAGTAGCAGTACAGCACATAAATACCAAGTGCTCTTGGTTCCTTGTGAGCTGTGTTTTTAGACTTACTACCAAAACAGCAAAGGAAGGCATTGCCATAAATTTCCCTCTAATTAAGACTATGAAATGGGGGGAAGGGGGCAGAATTTTTTAGAGTTCCTTGTTTTTTGTTTTGTTCTCATCAGTGTAAAAATGATCATAGAATGGTTTGGGTTGAAAAGGGACTTTAAAGCTCATCCAGTCCAACCCCCTGCTAGGAGCAGAACACCTTCCACTAGATGAGGTTGCTCAGAGAAACCTAATCTTAAATGTCTCCAGAGGTGGAGCATCTGTCACCTCTTTGGGCAACATCTTCAGTGCTTCACCAAACTGAATCTTGGTGATTTTGTAAACCCCAGGTTAGAAAACTCTTTTTTTGTTTGTTTTTAATGTTGTAGGTGTTTATACTGAGCAGACGCTTTTTCCTTTTCATCATCAGAGTCTAGATGATATTTCAAAGCTTTCATTTGTTTTCCAAAGAGAAGTAAAATTTTTTAAGCTGAGATCCTACACTACTATTCTTCTTTCTCTTATGGGGTAGTGTTTTCACTTCTTTTTTTTCCTGAAAAATGAAAGAATGTGAGTCTCTTCACAGCTTTGCCTTTAAGAGACTTTGTTTTATTTAAAAGATCCAGCTGTGGTTTACTGTCTCACAGAAATTCCACTTCACATCTGGGCTGATTTGAGAGTGCTTACAGGAGGCTAATGTGTTGAGAATTCATTTAGGTTTACTTCCTTCATCATCGTTTTATGGCAGAAAAGGCCATTGAATTAATTATAATTAGTCTCATTAACATGTGAGCTTTGCTTTGTTTGTTTTCTGGACACTCATATCCAGTGGTCCAGTTGTCTGCTGATGCATCTTTTAAACACATTTTCTTCAGACAATCTTTTGTGCTGAAGCTTAATTTCCCCTTTTTCTGCCCCCTTTTTTTCCTTGTTTGTTTTTTTTTTTTTTTTTTTAATCATCTTCTCTGTAGACCTGCTTTAAACATCTCTATTGTCTGGAGTAATGTGGAAAGGAATTAATAGTAGTAAAGTACTGCTCTCTCTGATCTGTTGTGTGTGATTCTTTGATTCCTTCCACATTATTCTGGACATCCCACTCTTTTAGAAACACCTTAATTTGTGAGCATATTTCTTATTACACTATTGTGAGAGGTCAGATGGTGATGTTTATTAGTACCTCACATTTTTTTTCCTAAAAATTATTTGTTCCAGTTGTTTCCTTATACATCGTTCAGATACTACTGCTGTTGAAAGACTCTCCTTCTGATATCTTGGTCATCAATCCCCTGCCTTAGGGATGACAAAATCTGGTTGGGTCTCTGTATATACTCTTCTTGTGGAAAGCATAGTCCTATTGTCTGGAATAATATGGAAAGAGTCATAGAAACTAAATTACCAAAGGTAAGTCAAAATTTATCTTTAGTGCTTGTAAATGATATCAGATTGACAGCACCTGAAGACTGAAGCTCTCTGTTTATCCACAGGAAAAATTAGCAACTTTATAAATGTACAGGCAGCCAACATGCCTTAAAAACTGGCTGGTAAGAAAGTTTACCTCTAGAAATAAGGTATCCTTACCAATGTAACCTGGATGTCCCTGTCCAGGCACTGACTCAGCTTCCTAACTCAGCAAACACTTTGATGTAGGCATTTACAGTGAAATGGATGGAGGCAGGTGTCACATGGACTAAATGCCACTGTTGAGTCTTTGTACAGTGATGATTTTCATTTAATGCCACTCTAGAACAAAGAACCTAAATGCACACAGACAGAAAATTGATTCCAGTCTTCCATATTATTTCTTCTCATATATGGACACAACTGAAAATCCTCTGTGTGTGCATGCATGCAGTCTGTATTGAGTTAAAATATTGGTTTTTCATGCACAGTCATTTGAATATGTCCATGAATGTGCTTATTTTCTGAAGAATGAAAAGCCTGTGAAAGGCAGAAGTTACCTGTTTCAGAGAAAAGTACCTTTGCTTACTGTTCTTTCTCACACTGCCTTCAAAAAGATGCAGAATTTCTCCCAAAATACCAAAGAAAATTTGAAAGTTTCTAAAATATTTTAAAACTGAGCTGCCTATTGACTGTATTTATGCTGTTGCTGATATTCCATGCAGTTCTTGTAGTTGCAGCATAGGAAAATTCCCCATCTGTGTAAGTTCATATGTGCACTTTGTTCATTTTCCTGAGCTAAGTTCAGTTCAAAGCTGCAGCTCAATAGTCCTTGCTCAGGTCAGTTTTTAGAATAACTTCAAAATCATCGTTTGCTCCTTTGATGAACCCAGTGGAGTGGACACAAGGATAGCAGCTGGCCCAGAAACTACTGTAGTCTTTTTAAGATTCCAATACATATGTACACATTTCTATGCATTTTTTGATCCTGTTTCACTGTTGGACAGTTCAGTCTCAACCAGTTAAGCTTCTGCTTCTTCTGGGTTTGCTTTTTCATGGACATAAAATAGTGATTTCTACCACCATTAAGTATCCACCTCATCCCTCTCATCTAAAGTATTGGGGTCTTGTAATCAGCATTAACAAAACCAAATCTGTCTCTGTTTCCACTAATTATAATGTAGCAGTGGTAAATGACAGGATTTCATTAATCTAGCCTAGTTTTATTTTTCATTTATTTTGTATTTATGGAGTTCTCATTTTAAGTTTTAAAGTGAGTATTAGGGCTTAGTAGCACTGATTTATCAGACTACTTTTAAGTAACATCCATTTTTCATCTGGTTTATGGCAGCAGCCTGGTGGGGGCTTAAACAGCCATGTAGTGTTTTCTTTTACTAAACCACTCTATCCCTTCTGCTCCACAACAAGCAGTTCATCAAAGTGGATTTTATTGTGTCCTGGGTCTGGACCAGGCCAACAAAGAGCGAGTTTTTCTACCTGTGATGGAAGAAACACCTCCTGACTTCAGGGGACCAGAAAGAAGATGTGTCATGATCAGGGAGGGACTGGTTTTTGACCATCTCTTGTCTGTTTGGAAGAGCCCTCGAGCACTAAGTGAAGGTGCAGCTTCACATTCTGATGTGAGGTCACCAGATAAAGCAAAATAGGAGCTTTGAAGTATCAGATAGATTTGGGTAGTGGGAAGCAAAGACAGAAATTAAACCACCTCCTCTCCTCACCTTCCTTGGTTCAGCTTCACTCCCTCAGTCCTGACTCACCCTCCAGCCCCAGTGGTTCAGGGAGGATGAGAAATGGCAGTTCCCAGTCTCCTCACTCACTTGCTGGGCAGGTTTTTTTCCCTTTCTTACACACGCTTTCCCTGCTTCCTCACACTACTGTCCTGACTGCTGGGCTGAGCTGTGCCCTGCAGTGATCCCATTGGAGCTGTCAGTGTCTGGCATGGGGCAGCTCCAGCCCCTCCTCGCAGAGACCACCCCTGCAGCCCCAGTTGCCAGCACCTTGACACCTAAGTTCCTACACTCCATCATGCTATTGGATTGCTTTTATAGCACGTGTTGCTGCTAAATACACTATTTACACCAGTAGAAAATGTAATTTGTTTGCAAGGACACAAGATATTCTTTAGGTTACCCTTCACTGAAATGCCCAGCAGACTTAAGTGCATTGACAAAAAAGCCCCAAAGCCAAGACCCTAACCATTAAGTGTTGTTCTCACAGCACACAGTCATTTTTGTACAATGTTCACCTCTGCAATTTCTTATTGAAACCACAGAAAGTTCTTGAGTTGAGAGGGCTGGCACATAATTTTTGAAAATACCCATTAAATCAACTTTGATATCATTTGATATGTAAGGTTCATGATTTCATTAGCTACTTTATCCACACAACTGTACCTTAATGCCTCTTTTAAATAGCTTGTTACCCCATACGATATTTTGTCTTCTGCTGATTTCTCCTGTTTGTCTTCAGAATAATCCCTCTTCTCCACACTTGTCAGATTTTATAACAGCAATTATGAAGCATGGTGGGAAGGCAGAATTCTCAGAGAATATACAATTTTCCATTTGTATTGATGAAAAATATTTAAATGCACTTTAGTACCACAAAAGACTTTTTTTTCAACATGTAAGAAAGGTTACACCTGCTCCAAAATTGCAAATGGGTTCCTTTGCACCCAAGTCTCAGGAAGTTCCCACTGAGACAAACAAGACTTGGGTAAGGCAGGCTGCTCTGTGGTCTCTCATGATCTCCTGAGTTAAAGGTTTCCAGTCTATGGTAGGTGCACCACGAACATCACATGAGCAGTCTAAGGGATAGAAAAATGCTCTTTGAACAGGCAGGTGTTGCTGCTTATGCACAGGCATAGCCTGATACAGAGCTAGAAATATTGATACTTTTCCTGTCACCAATGATGGCATCCAAAGGGAAAAAAAAAAAGATGAAGCTTTATAGATATAAATTTTTAGGCACATAAAAAAGGCAAAAACAAAATCACAGCAAGTTATGCATACTGGATGTGTGTGTATATGATTTCCATTTTCCTTGTCTTCCCTGCCACCAGGCATCTAAAAGAGAGAGTCATCTAAGGAGATAATTCTGTACCTCATATATGTGATTTGAAGATTTGCCTTTGAGGTTTCTCAGGCTGAAATTATGCCATAGACCTACAAAGTGTGCACAGCCCACAAGAGGAATGACTCATCTTTCTCCATGTGCATCTCTTTCTCTGTCCAGACTAAATATCCTTCTTCCTCCTCCTGTGATATGAGGGGTGAGCTGGCCTTGCAGCATCTTGGTGGTTTATTCTTTTTTAGCTCAGGAAGTAACTGGCCCTTTGCTGTCAGGTCAGCCTGGACTACAGGGACTTGTTAAGATGCCAGCCTAGCCTAGTGATGAGGTAACATCTCTTTGTCACAGACAGATCCCTAACATTTGTTTGGCAGAGGAATTCCCTGCTAAACTGGGATTGAAAAGGTTTAACAGAAAGCTACATGAAGAAGTTTGACAATGGTGGTGTTTTTTCTTAAGAGTATGGTTGAAAAGCTGCTGTCTTTCTGACATTTTAATCCTTTAAATGCAAAAAGGACGAATTAAAAGAACATGGTCAGATCATATTCCTGGATTAGGTGGGATAACCAAAGGAAGGTGTTTTCTGAGGAAGCCACGTCCGAATAGTCCCCAGGTGTTTGTTTTCAGTGCTGTGACTTAACTGCCTCCCGTGCAGAGGGTGAGCAGGACAGGTTAATCAAGCAAGAGTCTCTTTACAAAGACAAGACTGAGTTAAGTACATGCCCTGCAAACATCATGGATCCTCTGGGCTGCATTTTAGGCTCTCCTAACCAGCAGGTGCTGCAGGCCTGCAATGGAGCCCCTGAAATCCACTGTAGTAAGCAACAATAATTTATGAAGGAGGTACTAGTGGTGAAAGTTTGATGATTAGTGATGAAAGAGAGCACTGATGTTCTCTTTCTTCTGTTGGTACTTGGTGGAACCAGGGTAGTCCAAAGACTGCAGTGTTTGTGTCAGTGATAGCCTGAGCATTCCAAGCTTTATTTTTGCAATGGAAACAAAATTGTTTACAATGGGAAACATTTATAAGGAGAGGTAAAATGTTCATTGTTTTTATTTGGCCTAATGTGTTACATAGAAATTGAATGAAGTTATTCTAATCACTTTTATCTGCTCAGAAGATCAGTTGCTACTAAATACATTTTGTTTTCATAGGAAAACATTAATTACACGCAATGAAAGCACTCTGTGAAACAATTAGCATTATCTTTTCATCTGCAGTAAGATACTGCCCTCTTCAAATAAATGAATAACACACATGCTGGCATTTTGCATTTTTGCTGGCAGTTTCAGTAGACCAGCCAAGGTACGGGCAGAGCATCAGACCAAATTCTGCTCTTGCCAATTAGATGCAGCTTTTTCAAGTTATCAGTGTGGACTAGAACTCTACAGCATCTTTGTATTTGCTCTCTAAATAATTCCTGTTTCAAAGATTATCCAAATTGATGAGTTTACTTCTATGTGGCAAGTTTCACTGAAGAGTCCCCGTGCACTTGCAAGTCTTGTTTCACATTCTGCCAGCTCGGGTAAACTGTTCCTCAATTTATAAAAGTAAAAATTTAGCAAAAGGGAAAATGATGATTTAATCTCACTACATATATGTATAAAAATATAAACTTAATGTAAAAAGAATTGTATTAAAAGCTGTAAACCATGAACAAAATGTATTAAAATGTTTTTGTTTAATGCAGTGATATTCTTCATTTCCATGTTTGACACACATCACTTTGACTCAATTTTCTTTCTATTTCCATTTAGGACGTGTAGGAACACCTCACTTTATGGCTCCAGAAGTGGTAAAAAGAGAACCATACGGGAAGCCTGTAGATGTTTGGGGTTGTGGTGTGATCCTGTTTATCCTGCTAAGCGGTTGTTTGCCTTTTTATGGAACAAAGGAAAGATTATTTGAAGGCATTATTAAAGGCAAATACAAGGTAAATGACAGCATACATGAATTCTTTTGCAGTGAGATGAGATCTGTTGGTAACATTTCTGAAAGTTGATGGTTGTATTTAGCCTGATTTAAATTTAAAGCCATCACACCCTCTCTGGTCTGTCTTGTACCTGATGTGTTTTGTATCATTGCTAGGAATTAGAATATGGAAATACTTGCTCAGATGAAATAATAAATGGGTGTTACAACCAGCCCCTAACTGTACATTGAGCCCAGCAGGAAGACAAGAGGTTTAGCTGTGAATTAGAAAATACTGTAACTTCAGATTTATAAACCGTTGAAATTTTTTGATCTGCTAACAGAGCTGTCATAAACATTCAGCATCATCATATTGCCTTGATTTAAAACAAAATGCATGTTATTTTACAAATGCAGGCAGGCATTTTTCTTCTTTGTGCAGTAAAGTGCAGCTGAGGATTCAACAGGAGCCACTTGCAGCCAAGGGCAGGTCAGTGTTCACACAAGAAAAGCTGTCCCAGCCTCAGCCCACAGACCACTGTGGAAACAAATTTAAAGCTGCGACTTCACTGTTTCTGTCTGTGGGTTTGCCTAAGATCAGCTTTGCTGTGCTTTGCAACCAAGGTCATACATGAGCTGTGCATTAGCAAATTACAAATGGAAGCTCCCAAAGCTGTCTGATAGTCTGATTTATTATATATCACCTTAACAGCCTGCTAAAATGTAAGTGACAGCAGTGTTACTGTACTTGGTCAGGAGCACTTTTTTTTTTTTTTAAATTTTATAATACTAGAAACAGCAGCATTTCTTCATGGCACTAGCTTTGGAATTGCACAGACTTGACAGATATTTCACTTTATGGAAGATTTTTTAGTGGAATTTCTTAAGCAGCTAATACCTTCTGGAAGGATACAAGTTAACTTCTCTTTTTGGAAAAAAAAAAAGTTACAACCAGTACATTGTGTCCTCTTAGTTCCTTTTCTGTTCCTGTTTCCACAGTAATTTGTCTATTCAGTGAAAATCCTGTCAAATTTGCAATTACCTTAATTTCCTTAGAGCTGAAAAAAAAATTTAATCACAGCTATAAATGTGCATTTCATAGCCAGACAACATTGCTGAGTGCCCCGATTCAAAGTGACCATTTTTTGTAAAGACTGATTTTAAATAAAATGGACCTCTTTAAATGACCAGATTGTAACATTGAAAAGAGTCTGGTTATAATCTTGAATTTGCTTTAAGTATTTTGTAAAGTTAGCTGTCTATCATCTAAATAAAACTTAGCTTCTTCATAATTTAAAGAAATACTAGAAATACCTTAAGGATATAATCCTTTATATCACATAAAGAATTTTCTTATTTTGGTATGGTTTTATCAGGTGTCCATCATTTTGACTGGTTGGGCACAAACCTGCATATATCCACAAAATGAAAATATATTCTAAATCATCCTTCACATTGTATGTCCTAAAGTTAAAGTTGTGCTCTGAAAGTGTTGCAGTTGTTGGTATTGTCTTGTCCATGTATGCTTTCCTGTGGAAAGGAAGGAAAAGGATATTTTCCTTTTCCTGGTGGAAAAACTTTACCTCTTGTGAAGTTGAAAAGAATTTATTGGGAAGAGCCATTGTCCATAGTACCTTCAGGACAGGACCAGAATAGTTCACAACAGGCATTCTCTTATTCCCTTCTTACCCAGAATCACTGGCATGAAATAGTGGGTTGAAACAGATAAATTCTCTTGCCATATATTGATTTCAGGAGTAGATTTAATTTCTGCATTTATCATATGCATCATTAACAGTTAAACAGAGCTTAATTATTTTTTGCTTTATCTAGTGAATGGTCACTTTTATCTGAGCAGAA